>PVJC01004772.1:0-62125 GCA_004026665.1 Murina feae
TGTCTGTTTGCAGGCTGATCAAGCACCCCAGTGGAGATCCTCACCCCAGAGGGTGTGGCAAGCCTGGATGTGGGGCCAACGGCAGTTTTCAGGCTGGCCACAGCTCCTACAGCCCTCTGGGCCATTGCCTGGAAAGCAATGGAGTGGCGCTGGCCACCCCATAGGCTTCCCAGGAGGGGGCATGGGGTACCCCACCCCCCAGGCTTCTCAGCCTGGGAGGCCATTCCAGTGTTGCTGGCACCAGATCGGCCTCCCAGCAGGGGGCTTGCGGGTCCCGCTTGCCCCGGGAGGCTGTTGGGGCCCCCATCGGCCTCCTGGCAGGGGGCTTGCGGGGTCCCACTTGCCCCGGGAGGCCGTTGGGGCCCCGATCGGCCTCCCTGCAGGGGGCTTGCGGAGTCCACTTGCCCCGGGAGGCCGTTTGGCCGCGATTGGCCTCCCGGCAGGGGGCTTGCGGGGTCCGCTTGCCCCGGGAGGCCGTTTGGCCGCGATTGGCCTCCCGGCAGGGGGCTTGCGGGGTCCCGCTTGCCCCGGGAGGCCTTTGAGGCCGCGATCGGCCTCCCATCAGGGGGCTTGCGGGGTCCCGCTTGCCCCGGGAGGCCGTTGGGGCCCAATCGGCCTCCCGGCAGGGGACTTGCAGGGTCCCGTTTGCCCCGGGAGGCCGTTGGGGCCCCAATCGGCCTCCCCACAGGGGGCTTGCGGGGTCCCGCTTGCCCCGGGAGGCCGTTGGGGCCCCGATCGGCCTCCCGGCAGGGGGCAACGGGGTCCCGCCAGGCTGGTCCCCGCTTCCCCCGATAGCTTCTCCACGGGGGAAGGCATCTGGTGGCCCAGGACGCCAGATACCTTCCCAGGACCCAGGCTCCCAAGATGGCGGAGCCCAGGGCTGCGGCCTCCGCCATCTTGGCTGGGCTAATTTGCATACAGTCACTGTGATTGGCTGGTGGGCGTGGCTTAGGCCGTCCCGAAGAAATGGTTAATTTTAATATTACGCTTTTATTAGTAAAGATTTTAATCATATATGGATGTTGTATCTTATCAAATGTTTTTTTAGTATCTATTGTTAAGATCACATGATTTTTATCATTTATTTTCTCAGTGTGGGTGAATTACATCGATTGATTTCCATATGTTTAACTATCTTTTTATTCCTGGGATGAACCCTACTTGATCATGATATATTATTTTTTAATGTATTGTATTTGATTTCATAGCATTCTGTTTATATTTTTTTACATCTGCATTCATCAGATATACTGGTTTTTAGTTTTTTGAGGGTTTTTTGCATGTGTTATCCTTGCCAGGTGTTGGTATCATGGTTATGTTGGCCTCATAAAATGTGTTAGAAAGTATTAGCTCTTCTTCAATTTTTTGAAGAGTTTGAGGACAGGTTTCAAATCTTATTTGAATGTTTAGTAGAACTCACTGCTGATCAGTCTATTTAGATTTTCCAGTTTTTCATGACTCAGTCTAGGAAGGTTATATATTTCTAAGAACTTATCATTTCTTCTAGCACATTGACATTGATGGCACATAGTCTTTCATAGTATTGGAATATAATCCTGTATTATATATTATGGTGAGGTCTCCTCTTTCATTTCTGATTTTATTTATATAAGCCTTTTCTCTTTTTTTCCTTAGTGAGTCTACCCAGATAGACTCTTTTTTATTATTTTTTTTTGTATAGTCTTTTTGTTCTCTATTTCATTCAATCCTGCTCTTCCTTTCTTCTGCTGACTTTGGGTTGATTTTGTTTTCCTTTTTTAGTTCTTAAAGATGTAATGTTGGATTGTTTACTTGGGATTTCTCTTGTTTCTTGAGATAAGACTGTGTTATAAACTTTTCTCTCCTTCTTACTTTCACAGCATCCTAGAAGTCTTGACATGTCATGTTGTCATTCTCATTTGTCTCTGTATAACTTTTGATCTCACCTTTTATTTTTTGGCCCAGTCACTTTTTTAGTAATGTGTTGTTAAATCTCCACATATTTGTAGGTTTTTTTTTTTCATATTTGTAGTTGATTCCTAATTTCAAGACGTGGTCAGAGAATATGCTTGATATAATTTCAATCTTCTTGAATATGTTCAGGTTAATTTTGTGACCCAGCATATCGTCTATCTTTGAGAATGTTTCATGTGAACTGGAGAAGGATATATAATCTGATTTCTGGGATGAAAGGCTCTAAAATGTCAATTATTTTATTTTTGGTGTAATGTGTCTTTTAAGGCCAATATTTCTTTATTGATTTCTGTTTAGATAATCTATGTAGAGCTGCCAATGATGTATTAAGGTCCCCAACTATAACTGCTTTTTGTTATGTTTTCCCCTTTAGTTCTGTGAGTGGTGGCTTCATATATTTCTGTGCTCTCTGATTGGGTGCATATGTAGTAAGAAGTTTTATGTCTTTTTGATGTAGTGTCACCTTATCATTATACAATATCTATCTTTGTCTCTAGTTAACTTTTTTTATCTTAAAATCTATTGCATATGATATAATAATGACTATCCTTGTTTTCCTATGGATGTTAATTTGCTTGAAGAATAATTTCCACTCTTTTACTTTAAATCTACCTTTGTCTTTGCAGTTAGATAAGGCCCTTGAAAACGGCATGCCATTGGGTTTTGTTTTTTTATCTAATCTGCTACTCTGTGTCTCTTTATTGGTCAATTCAATCCATTAACATTTAGGGTATTTATTGATACAGAACATTTTCTATAACCATTTTATCATTTGTTTTCTGGTAGCGCTGTCTGCATTAGTTCTTTTCCTTTGTGTTTCTGTCTGTTGTTTTTGTTTGGTGGTATTCCATACAACTTCCCCTTGTTTCCTCATTTTTAAGGCTATGTGTCTCAATTTGGGGGCTTTGTTCATAGTTACCATTAGCTTTATGAGAAAGAAAGTTTCATATATACAATAATTTATATTTATTTTGAATGCATCTGATCTAAATGCTCCATTGCAAATGCGTCGGATCTCAATACTCCTTTTATGTGTTTCTTGTCAAAAAAATGTCCCTATTTATGCTGTAAGTTTGGTGGTGACCTTACTTGTAGATTTGTGATTTTTTTTTCTTTGTTTCAGAAAGAATAGCTCTTTGACTATTTCCTACAATGGAGGTCTTCTGGTATAGATTCCCTCAGCTTGTGTATGTCTGGAAAATTCTTTATTTCTTCTTCATATTTAAAAGATAACTTTACTAAGTATATTATTCTTGGCTGGTAATTTTTCACTTTCATTAGTTTAAATATTTGGATCCACTCTCTTCTGGCTTGTAGAGTTTCTACTGAGAAGTCTGTTGATAACCTGATGGGCTTTCCTTTACATGTCACTTCCTTATTTCCCTGGCTGCTGTGGTAATTTTTCTTTGTCAGTGATTTTTGACATTTTTAATATAATGTGCTTTGGAGAGAGCCTTTTTGGATTGTAGTAACTAGGTGTTCTGTTTGCTTCCTGTATCGAAGGATCCAGCTCTTTCCATGGGTTTGGGAAGTTCTCATCCACTATTTGCTTGAATAGGCTCTCCATTCCTTTCTCTCTCTTCTTCTTCTGGTATGCATATTATTCATATATTCCTTTTTCTGAATGAGTCAGATAGTTTTCAGAAAGCTCCTTTATTTTTTATTCTCAGGTCTTTCTCCTCTTTTCTCTGTATTATTTCTAGATTTCTATTTTCAATATTTCTGATCCTTTCCTCCATTTTGGTTTGCTCTATTTCCTATGCTCAGGAGTTCATTCCTGATCTATTTTATTGAATTATTCATCAACAGGATTTCTATTTGGTTCCTTTCTTTTAAAGTTTCGATCTCTTTGGCAAAGTACTCGTTGTGTTCATTAATTTGTTTTCTGAGTGCATTAAATTGCTTGTCTGTACTTTCTCACATCTCATTGAGTATTTGTAGAATTGCAATGTTGAACTCACTATCATTTATATCACATATTTCCATGTGTTCTTTCTAGATATTTTGCTTTCTGAGCTGTCTTGCTACATTGGTTATTCATAGTATTTGATAGGTTTGTTCAGAGTTTAGGCATCTACCATAAGTATTGGTGGCATTTCTCTAGCAGATTACTATAAAAAGGTTTTTCTATTATTTTCTAGTAGGTGGTGGTGAACCACAACATTTGTAACTCTGTGAAGTCCCAAAACTTACCTTGGCTGTCCTCAGTATAGCCACAGAGCTTGGAGGTGAGGTGGGGTTTGTTTTATCCTCTCAGCATTGGTGACATCGGACATCAATAAAGTCCCCCTCCACATGCCCCAAACAAGGCTCAGTCACAGAGTGTAGTGTTGCTCAGAAATAGTGATTCTGTAGTAATGTGCTCCATAACTGGACACTAAAGGCAATGAGCTTGGGGATTCTATGGGTTGGCAGGCTCTATGGCTTCCTTCCTTTGTTTGGAACGCCAACCATCCTGCGGAAGTACCCACCAGTCTCCCCACTTCTCCCAGCTGAAGGAAACACCCTCCCTTCTCCAGGCTGAGTCCATCATCAGCTCCTGGCTGTAGGGCTGTGTTCATGGCCACTCTGAGCTCTCCTCCCTTCTCTTCCCCCCAGTTTGTCCCTGTTTGCCTGACCTTAGATGCTTCAATGTGCAGGTCTCTGAGGCATGCCTGTGTGTTGAGCAGGGGATCCCTTGTTGAGTTATAGCTGTTCAACTTGTTGAAATTTCAGAGGAAGAGAACAAGGAGATCTCACACCGCCATTCTCTGAAGTCACTCATAATAATTTATGATAAAAAACTGCTTTTAAAAATCTGTCGTAAAGCAAAGAATAAGTAAAGTTTTGGGTATTAAAATGAAAGAGGCATAGTTTCTTTAATCTACAAAGCTAAGCCCAGTCATTATTAGTATTATTTTAATTTAGATTGTATTATGTCTTTAATATTTAGGGACTCCACTAATATAAATTAAAGAAATCAGAGCTTAATATTTAGGGGGAAAATGTAGAGTTAAAAGAAATGTAATGTCTGCTCCAGAAATGTTGCAATCCTGTGTCATTAATTACATTAATCACAAGGGGCAGCTGCTGTTTGTGACTTGACAAAAAACTAAGACTCTGAAACATACCCTACAACAAGATTTCTCCTGACCTTTTTTCTGAGGGACCATGGAAACTACCCAAGTAACTGGTATTTGTGCATGTAAAGCGGAGCTCCATGCACATCCTTAAAAAGAAAAGCAACTGTGGAAAACCATGACATCCCACCATCGTCCAGACTTGCATATGTTTTGGGGTTTCCTGATTGGTCTGTCTGTGATTACTCATCCCTCCTTCCTTTCTTGAACTCCCAATATTCATATGTTGAAGTCTTAAACCCCAGCTCTTCAGAATGTGGCTGTGTTAAAAAATAGGGCCTTTAAAGAGGCAGTTAAGGTAAAATGAGTTCATTAAGGTGAGTCTAATATGACTGGTGCCCTTATCGGAACTGGAGATAAGGACACAGGCACACACAGAGGGAAGAGCCTGTGAAGACACAGAGAGAAGATACCATCTATGGCCAAGCAGAGAGGCCTCAGAAGAAACCAGTTCTGCCAATGCCTTGATCTTGGGTTACTGGCTTTCTGGACAATGAGAAAATGAATTTCTATGGTTTAAGCCTCCCAGTCTGTGCTAGTTTGTGTTGGCAGCCCCAGAAAACTAATACAGCTAGCAAGCCATCCTACTCACTGCCTTGCAAGAATAAGAAACACCAGCCCTTACCCTTTTCTCTAAGGGTCTCTGACTGGCCCCTGTTTTCTACAGGTTAATAATAGTCCCTATGTACTTCTTGTAATCAGTAATATCTAGGACATTACATATCTATTACTATTTAATATTCATAACATCTCAGCGAGACACGGATGCTTAATTTCATTGTAGAGGAGCTGAGTGTAATGCAATTGCTCAGTGTCACTGAGAACAAGTGCCCCACTGTTGAGATGGCAATTCCATTTCAGTCTTTATTATTCCACCTGTAAGTTGGGTCATTTGGGGTCTTGAAAGATTTGGAACTGAAGATAAAGTAGGGCCTGCTGGAAGTTTGTATTAAGGATGGTGGTGGAAAATGGGTCAGGGGGCCATCAACTAGTCCCCAAGAACACTCAGTATGGAGGTCTTGGAGGTGAATAGACCTGGGGGGGAGATGTCAGCTCTGACAATTGACCAGCCCTGTTATCTGGCACATTTTCTCTGAGGATCAGTCTTTCCCTTTAAAATGAGGATGATTATTTTATGGAGGTGTGATGAATAAATGACTGCTACATATGAAACAGCAGAGTGGCTGATGCAGAATAGATAGTATTTGTCTACTATTAGTATCTTCTCAGATTATACAAAGATGGTAATTCTTCCAAAAGGCAGAGATCTCACTGAAAAGCCATTAACACTTTCTCACTGACTATAAAATAAAATTGATCTGATTAACTTGAAAGAGTTTAGACTGGGTGAGGTGATAAAAAATCTCATTTAATCTTCATGGAAAAACAAAGATGAAACTATTCTTATTAGCTCCCTTTCAGAGATGATGGAACTGAAGCTTAGTTAATTCCCAAGGTCATATAGCTAAGAGAGAGTACCGCAAGGTGGCAAGCTCAGGCATGTCTGACACCAGCTTCCACATTTTTTCACAGCTTCTGCAGCCAAAGACTGACTCAAGTCTGTTAACTCCCAGCACGTCCATATGTCTGTCTTGTTTTCTCGGAGCCTGAGCCAGGGTAGGTGAAGTAGAACTAAGTACTAACCATAATTTGCCAGGCTCCATCCTTCCTACCTCAAGGCACATGTCACTACACTGTGGGAGGAGGGAACACAGAATTTTCCAGTTCCTCTTTCCACCTGGGTCAGCAGATGGCCAAAAATTGGCTTTGGCTGAGAAACATTTTAACATATTTAACATCTTTTCAGAGCCTGTTCTGTAAAGAGATAGTACAAAAGTATAATTCACATCTTAAAAGCTAGTAAGGATCTATAACATTAGCTGTATTATTTGCCAAAAAGGCAACATCATTTCTATACAGTGATGATTCTTCCTCTCTGGTTTGCAAAATTGGCTTTCTTGAGACAAGACATTTAATTCCTTTGAAAATCACAACAGCATGCCCCTTGGTGAGGAGGGGAGATTAATTTCTTTGACTTTGCGGGAGAGATGCAGAGAGTATGTTAAAATGGAATTAATAAAAATTGCTTACCCAAGTTAGATATCCTGTGCTTTCCATTACCTCAGTCCCCTTTTCTATTGATGTTAAAACTCTATAATGAAAAATTATGTGTCTAGTCCATATTTCTATGCCCTGATCTCTCCCAGGACTTTCTTTAATATTTGGGATTCCCAATATTACTTGACTAAAAGCAGCAATTTTTCCAGGGTACCCCTAGTTATGGTAATAATCTGCTCTGGATTCCAGACATCCAATTATTTCTCTTTGTGTTTCTTCAGTAAGCAAAGAAGGACATGAAAAGCCAACACCTACGAGATCCCTACTTTTAACCTTTGGGAGTGATGCTTAGCATTCTGGAATTCAGTGTTAACCCTGGACTGCTCAAACTGGTCCCTCAGTGCAGGCTCCTTCTCCAGCCCTTTATGAAAGGTCTTGCTTCTGTGCATTATCTCGCTTGGGGGGTCTGCTGACACAGCCCCTCCCCAATCTGCTTATTTCATTTTTTTCCCCTCTAGTGTGGACTCTCATCTGCATTTGGTCCCTTTCCGGTCCCCAGGAATTTCAGAATTTCCTCTGTTTTTCTTTCGTTTATCCTTCCCACACACTTTATCATCTTCTTTGTGCCAGGCATTGTGAAAGACGCCAAGAATAGACACAGGGCTCAACAAAGGTCTCAGCCAGCTTCTAGCACAGCCATAGAGAGAGGGCTAGCCCTCTCACAGAGCAGGAAGGAACGTGAAAGAAGCAGAAGCGAGAAAAGGTAAAATCTTTCCTCCTAAAACAGAAAAAGGACTTTAAAAATTATATGAAAATCATTTTTAAGCATACTAGTATAGCCTCTCCTCAGTGTTTTGGGATATATTTTCAGCATGTGCGTAACATAGGATCAATACCTCCAGCCAAAGCAACTCACACCATGGCCCTGATCTGGACTGCTGGGTTTGTTTCCCCAATAATTACATATGATTCTTTCTTCAGAGTCAGTGGGCGCAGGGAAGGTGCCTCATGCACCTTCCTGCAGCCATGTCAAAATCCCGCGCTCCGGCTTGGCCTCTCCTGACTACCCCAGCGAGATTCCCTGTTAAACACTGAGCTGCCATGGGCTCTCCGACAGAGAGAGCTGGCCATTATTCCTCACTGCACCTCTTTAATGAACACCTCCATGCTTTAATTTCTTCCCGTTAAATGTATCCTGGATAAGTTATATATTTTACAGTATTATTGTAAAATTTAAATGATATAATGTATGTAAAAGTCTTCGAGAAGTTAATATATATGAATATTATTTCTACATAGTCTGACTTTCAAAAAGGCAAATCTATGTATTTTCTTAACAAGAAACATCACCTGCTTTTCAAAATTTGCTACTTCCTTGACTTGATGTGCAGCTTATGTTTGCAGCCTTGAGATTGATGTTTGAGATAGAAACTCTCTGTTTCTCTGTCTTATCCTAGTTTACTAACAGATTTCCCCTTCCTTCTTTTTATTATTATTATGTTTTCCCTTAACTGTTCTCATTTTCCCTAGTGGAAAAATCTGGTAATCCCCTTTTAATCATGGCAATTACTAGTAAGTCCTGGTAAAATATCTCTGTGTTTGGAATGCAGAGTAACCTCATATTCTTTATGCAAGTGAGAATATAAATTACAGTCTAAAATATTTATTAATTTAAAATTCATTGAATCAATTTTTAAAAGTCAATGTTTTTAACAACTTTTTAATCCAGAAAATTATATATATATATATGAATATATATTCCAAATATATATATATGAAGCGTTTAATACAAATTTAATTTTAAAATAACCATAACACATGAAGTTACACTTTTTATTTTTTATAAGCAGTAAATATAATAGAATGCATGATAAATTCACAGAATGTTAAATCCAACTTGGTACTTCGGAACCACAAACGCTTCATTAAGTTCAAGAAAGGACAATATCTACAGGTAATCATTCATTGTCTGAACCTGAATATATATATCAAAGAATTCTTAGACCAGTGAGTTTCAAAGGATCCCAAAGCCCTTTCTATTCTGGACAGATGGGAAGTGATGCTGATGCGTGTTTGTGTGCCCGCCCCACTCTGGATGTTTGCCATCATTCCAGAAATCCCATTGTTTCTCCTCATGCTCCTTCAGTGGGCAAAGAAGGCCATGATAAGCCAATGCATACATGATCCCTACTTTTAAACTTTAGGAGTGGGGCTTATGCATTCTGGAATTCAGTGTTAACCCTGGACTTTCCACACAGGTCCCTCAGAACATGGCTACTATAGTCCTCCAGCAACCTTGTCTTAGCAGTGTTAATGTACCCACTTAGGGTGAGAACAAGGTCCTCAAAGTGGATGTTCTCTCTCATTACTAATAAGTGGCAGAAAGAAGCTTGTATGCTATCTGATGACCAAATGGTTTTTTTGAGAGTCTAACCAGTATGCCCTTCATAGAAATGCAGAAAAATGAGTGTTTAAAACAATTTCTGTAAAGCATGACACTGCATCCTTGGAAGCAAGCATTTAGGATGAGGCAGCCCTTAATGAGGGTCCAGCTCTGCTTGGGCACTTTAGGGACTGAGTACTTCAATTTCTGTCCTTGTTTTCCATCTGCCTGGTATTTGCAAAGCAGAACTGATATAAATGGAAGAGTTCTGGGCCATTCAATTAGACTTCCTGCACCACTGGCCTGAACATTTCTCTTTGGTCTTATCTGAGTTGGAGGCAGATGTGTGGCATGTCCAAAGGCATTTCCAAATTAAGAAGGGAAACATACTGAATGCTGGTTAATAGGGTCACAATATGTAAAATTGTGAAATATGAAGTCACTGTAAGAGCAACTCCGATGCAAAAGGGACAGTGCAAATGTGCATTTCAAATGTTCTTATTGTGATATGTTTGGGCCCAGAAGATAAGAATGACAGAGAAACTATAGGTCGTCAAACATACAGTGGAAATGATGGGCCTCCTACTACATGATACACACCATTGCTAGGCTGATTGGATTGGACTCTACCTTTTGCCATTCTCTGGGCTTTATCTTACCATCCCATCTTGATAATAGAGCTGAGTCTGATGATTGTGTAGAAGGGGCCATTATATCACTGAGGATGATGCATCACCATTCAGTCAGCCTCACTATCATTGGTTGACTGACTCTAGTCACTCTATGAATCAGGAAAAGGAGATCCTTGCAAGTTATAGAGAATTAATCAGTATTTATCAATCTATTAGATATTTGGGGATATCAAGGAGAGCTTTTAATTTATTTTTTTAATTTATTGAATTGAATGGGGTGACATTGGTTAATCCTATATAACAAAGCCTAATATGCTAAGTACCCAGTTGTCCAGTTGCTGTTAAACCAATCAAAGTGTAACATGATAATGATATGCTAAGGCCACTCAATCGCTCGTTATGATGTGCACTCACCATCAGGGGACAGATGCTCTAACCAGTAAGTTAGCTTGCTGCTGGAGTCTAGCCAATTGAGACTAAATGAGACAGGCCAGATACACCCTGGAGCCCTCCCATGGTCCTTCCCTGGCTGGCCAACTTTCCTTGGCCCTCCGCAGCCCCAATCATGCACCAATGGGGTCCCTCAGCCTGGCCTGCACCCTTTTGCAATCTGGGACCCCTCAGGGGATGTTGGAGAGCTAGTTTTGGCCTGATTCCTCAGGCCAGGCCAGGACCCCACTGGTGACAAATTCGTGCACCAGGCCTCTAGTACAATTATATAAGTTTTAGGTGTCCAATTCTCTAATACATCATCTGTATATTGCACTGTGTATTCACCACCCCAAGTGACTAGATATTGTTTATGGACTTTGCAGTGTTTTGTTTGAGGTTATTCAGTACCCCTGTGGATAATATACTCTGGGTATGGACCCTGCACATGATGGACATCTGAATGTGCTTTGGGGAAGAATAGAATCCAGGACAGGCATCCTTACTGAGCAAAAAGGCTGTTCTGAAGCTTTCTGATGGTCTGAACTTCTGAAATCACCCAGAGTCTCCATCATTGTCAGGAGTGCCTGCAAAAGGCAGGCCTGGCAGATGTCTGGTTCTGTCCAAAACATCCACTGAGGCATTTGGTTCATGTCAAAATGTCCTTGAAATTTGGTCCTGTGAAAAATATTCTTGCTTAGAAAACTTCCCTGGGTTCAAACAGCCCTTAACACTGTTGATAATTTTGGTTTACAGGATGAATGCACTAAAGTGCTCTCTTGTGTTATTGGTTTAGGAATTGTGCTGAGTAGATTGCCAATAGCCATTCTTGCCTGGGTAGTGTATAACAGCTTATAGTGATAACAGCTTATGTCAAGGACCAAATATCAGGGACACTTTGGCATGGACCAAATGTTTCTGTGAAGATTTTGGGCAGGACCAAATGTGCGCTAATCAAGGCAGGAATGAGGAAATATCTCCACGCATGTGGGTCCTTTAGAAAACTCTTTCTTCTGGCTGTAATTGGGAATTAACTTGAGTAAAGAACATTAACTTTAGATTAAAGAGTTGCACAGGATATTATAAATAATTTCATCCAATGCTTGAGTTACATTTATACCCACCCCACGCAGGATGACATTTATTCCCAAAATATTGATTTTTACATCATCCAATTGACTTGACATTATCCTGTTCCTGAGTTGAGACAGTGAAGAGAAAAGGCCTTCCCAGATTCATTTCTGGAGACATGTCTTCTGCCTGGTTCTGCCAGGATTGGGAAGTTCTCTATTAGGTTTGAAGTTGGCCCACTCATGTCAGCTGTACTAGCTTCTTGGCATATTTCCATGGTGGTCAGGCCTCTTTCATTCTATACATTTATTTGTGTGTTTTATTTTTTTATCAGCAACCTTGAGAAAGACAGAAGACAATTTATAGACTGATTTAGTTACTCTTTAATCATACTGCTTTTCAATGTAGTTTAAATAGGTCTACTGGTGTTTTTTTTATTATTTTTTTAAAAAAAATAAATATTTTTATTTATTTCAGAGAGGAAGGGGAGGGAAAGAGAGATAGAAACATCAATGATGAGAATAATTGATTGGCTCCTCCTGCATGCCCCACAACTGAGGATTAAGCCCGCAAACCAAGCATGTGCCCTGACCAGGAATCAAACCATGACTTCCTGGTTAATAGGCCAGGCAACTGTGGTTATATTTTAATACAACTTCTCCTGACAAAAATCCTGGCTGATTTTGGAAAGATGGCTAAAATAAAAATGAGGAACCCCGTAGTCCTTTTTGACTCTGCAAGGTGCCAGGCTTTGCCTCCAGCGGTGCACTCTCAGTGTGATTACCCCCTGAACACGCTCAGTGCAATTGGCAGGCAGGGCACAGAGGCTGGAAATGCCTGACTTCTCCATTTAAATAAATCACGTTGAGCAAAACACCAGGTATTTGAGCATATCTTTTGCATCCTCTATGCCCAGTAGTAATTTCACAAAATTACTCAGAATCTATTTCGAGGTAAACTTGGCATTTAAACGAGGTGGTTGTAATTAGCATCTTGACTGCATGAAGTCAACAGTGTGAAAAAGAAGGACAAGGAAAAAATTACATTGGCTCATTTTTGCTGTAGAATAAAAAATAAAATGAATAAAAAAATAATACAGTGAAAAAACCCCACATAATTTGAAGACGGCATGCAATTTCTTGGAATCAAAATGATAAACTTTATCACATATTCAAATCATTATACACCAAAATATCTTTTAAATTCTCTTTACCAGAACATTCACAAAATTTACCTTTCTTCTCCAGAGATGCCCACAGTGTCCTGCTCTTGAAATTATTCTAACATAAGTGCCAAATGCATTCTCACACACATCCCTCTTTCCATTAAAAAATGTTTTAATGTCAAGTTTTATTTTTAATTTTTATATGAACTCACCAATTGAGATTAAAGATTAAATTTTACCCAGCATTCACACTGAGGTGCAAACCTCACTTCTAGGTTATGTAAGGATGATCTTAGCCCCAATAGGGTGGGCTCTTGTTAGCTTCTCCTTACCCTCTGGTGATGCCACTGCCCAGAGCTAAGAGAAGTTTGGATATTGACTTTATTGCAGGAAAAGGTTGTTCCACATGTGTCCTGTTTCAAGCACATGTGTAACATCGTGTTGACTCCTACACACCTCTGAGCAGTATTCAGAAGTGGTGACCCTGTGCAGAGCAGGGACTGTGTCTTTGTCGTTTCAGGAACAGTGAAGGAAATGGGAGTCTGAATGCCCGGGGCGCATCAGTCACTACTGATTGGAACAGCTCCTCTACGGAAGCAGGGTTAGACTTATTTGTGCAAGAGAAACAAGAGAAAAACAGGCTGCCCTCAATGTTAAAAATATAAAATGGTCATGGAATGTGCTGGAAAGAGCACAGGACTTTTATGTACAACACCTGATCCTGAGCTGGGACCCTGGTGCCGCCGCTGTCTTTCTCTGGCCTTTCTTAGTCTCTTTGAAACGTACTTCCTCACATGTTAAAGGAGGATAGTAATACCTCTTTTTTTGACATTAGGAAGAATAACAATACTGAAAGATAAGGCATTTGGCGTGCCTACAACATGGGGAGGGATGTTCAGCGGACTGCCTGTTCTTGGAAATGTTAAGTGAGAAATCAAAATGACAGTAAACCTATACAAATGCTTCCAGCCTCGGGACTTTATGAGGAATGCAAACTATCTATAATTCTTCTCGTGCCCATTAAGGATTCACATGATTACTGAATTGAGTACGTTTCCTTGGTCTGGGTTTTAGAAAATGGGAGACAGAAATATAAAAATAAATTAAGTGATGCGTGCATTTTAATGTTACCTTCTGAAAATAGTTTCTTAACTTACATGAACGGTTATAATCGTCAAGCACATAGACAGGAATCTGGCCAGTGAAAATGATTGTGTTGTAAGTGTATAACTTCTCAAATGAAACACAGACCTCTGAGGACGGACATACATCTTCATCCACAGTGCAACTTCCCACTTCCCACAGCAGCTGCTCTGACATGGGCTTCCTCACGTGGTAATGAGCTTCTCGCTCCAGGTAAATGCAGGAGTTGGTTCAAGATTAGTTGAGCAATCCCTGCAAAGAGCTCCCGCATCCACATCAGGGAATAAGTGGGTATTAAAATTTCCCCTCTGCCATGATTCCATTAAACTGCAGGACTTAAATACAGGGAGTAGTAGAGAGGTGTTTGTGACTGATTATATTTAAAACTGAGGGAACCTCACAAGGAGCCTTGATCATGGAGACAGAAAACAGAATAAAATGCTGTTCTCGGGAATGGCTTTGCCTCCTGGGTCATCTCAAACTAATTTTCTCTTCCATTGAAGAGAAATGGAGTTTAAGGTTTTTAACTAATAAGTTGGGGACCAACCGGAAGATGAGCTTTTGTGAGGATCTGGAGAAATGACATCAAAGGGAACCTACAGAGCAAGAGCTATGGTTCACCCTTTTCACCAGCAAAAAACGTGGAGGGGAGGTCTCTGCCAGCCACCAGCCCTTAGCCGCAGGAGGCAGGGATTATGGATTCCTGGGCAGGGC
The DNA here is from genome assembly GCA_004026665.1 of Murina feae. Lineage (NCBI taxonomy): Eukaryota > Metazoa > Chordata > Mammalia > Chiroptera > Vespertilionidae > Murina > Murina feae. Next base: position 14,668 of record PVJC01004772.1, read on the forward strand.
AAAAGCCAGGACTAAGGTTGGGCCTATTCCGGGGCATGTCTCAACAAAAGGATTTGAACTTTCAATATCAAATTAATTAGGAATAAAAATAAGTAAGAAGCAAATGGGAAGTAAAAAGTCAGAGAAAAGCAAATTATGAGGTAATTTTAAGGAATAATAACAATATGAAAACCTTTCAACATAAGATTGTACAGCCAGACTACTTGGGACAGGATGAGACAATAGAAACTATTTCCACATTTCTTTTCTTTTTTTCTATATTTAGAAAATATAGTCTATTTATTAATAGACTAAGGATAACTCATAAAGCATTGAATACTAAAATAGAAAGAGGACATGTTAGTTATAGCCCTATCACTGGAACAGAGCAACTGTTCGTACTTGGGCTAGTTGTTGCACGACTTGTTTTCAAAGTAAGAACTTTGAGTTAAAAATGTTTTAATGTCAAGTTTTATATTTAATTTTTATATGAACTCACCAATTCAGATTGTTAACGTTGGTAGCTAGAAAAGGAAGGAAGCAAAGGGAATCAGACATTATTGCGCATAAAGGGCTGGGGACATGAGCCTATTTGCTTCACCATGAAGCTACAACTGCACACACAGTCCAGGGGATCACAGCATTGACCCCACCAAGGATTGATAAGCCTCCATGCCCCTTGTGGCACCCAGGTTGTTGGGGGAGGGGTGCCGGGAACAGGGGGAGGTAGGCACATGCACAATAGAAGCACATGGCACAGGGGAAGGTGCTTGTCAGTCTAACCTGGGAAAAGAATTATTGGTGGAGGGTGGAGCTATCAAAAGCCCTGAAAGCTTGGGAAGTTGATTGATTATTTTGAAAAAGCTCCTGGTTCTTCCCAAGTCCAAGATAATATAGTCCCCAGGAAGCACAAAAAGAGCTCTCTCTGGCTAGGTGACCCCCACTCCAAAGGTGATCTATGCTCACCCTGTTTGTTCTCTTGTTCTGCCTCAGGGAACACACAACCATGTGGGTCTAACAGCCAATCAGGGTACAGCAGACCACCTGGGCTCCAAGCTTTCATATGAAACAGAAACTCTAGATGCTTTGGCCTTTGCATTGGCCTTTTTTTCATGACACTATTGAACTGTTTCCATGGCAAGACAAAGGAAGTGGGACATTGGGAACCCAAGGGTTTACTTCCACCCGAATAAATCTTGCCCCAGTACAATCACTCATTAATCCTTGGAATGCTTTCCTTTCAATAACATGAAAGAACACAATTTCTACCGGCAAGAGTTAATGGTTATTTTAAGCCCTTTGAAAATACAACTGTATTAACTATATATCATTCTTTAACTGGATACACATTAATTTATTCTCCTATCTTCCCGGTGTTGGACAGAGGTTTGCTGCCATTATTTTTACCATTGGCAAAAAATGGAAAGTGCATTTTTGTTCACAGAGTTATTTTTTATTCCTTAAGTTCTACTACTAGCAATGTAATTATTGGGTACCAATATAATCCAGGTTTTCATGTATAATGTTACAATCAGTTTTCCATTTGCACTCAGTTGAGCAAATCCAGTGCATGCCTGTTTAGCGCTTCACCAAGGCAGGATTTTGGTCGTTACTATGACCTTCCCTTCAGGAAACATTATGTGAATTAGTTACTAATCTGCCTCCTGGGAAAGAGAACACATGGCACTTTGTAGGAAACTGCTAATTAATCCTCCTGACTCCCTAGTGAGAGTGGGATGTAGGAATCATTCAAATTCCACAGATGCAGGGGAGATCATTTTGATTTCTTCTCAGTGTGGTCTCCTGGCTGCTGAGGTTTCCAAGAAGGTCCCAGGCCTCTGCATCTACAATGCCCCGGGTCTCACTCTGTGAGTACATCCATGCCCTGAGTTCTAGTCTGGGACTCCACCCTGTGTGTTCTCCAGGCAGAATCTTTTTGTGAATGAGTTCCCTACAATAAAGATAATGATGGAACTTACAGAATCAAGAGGATGTTTAAAAGTTATGTCTCAATTCCCTTCAGCTTTTGGCTGTGGGCATTCGACTGTGGGCATCACCAGAGGCCTTCAGCTTGTTCTTTAGCCCCTATGGAAAGTGTGGCTAACGGTTCACACTGATTCCCACCCTGGCTCAGCGTATCCTACTAGATTTTATCTTCTCATATGACAGGACAGCTCCATGCAGCCCTGACAGTGTTCCAGATATTTATTTTAGTCTTTGTTTTTGTTTTGCTGTTGTTGTTGATTTTACTTTGGAAGAAATGTCAAACATATTGAATAGGTGAGACAACAAAAACATTTCAAAGTGTCTCCAAATACTCAGACTCAGTCTTAGTTATAGATAACATTTTACTTCATTTACTTTATAACTTGCAATCCATCAGTCAAACAATATATAAATTTGTGTTCCTCACCCATCAGTAGTCCTTACTTTCCTAATATATTTCAATGTGTGTTTCTTTCCATGTGTTATTAATATGCATAGTGAAGCATCAAGTTAAAAACACACACACACACAAAAAGACGTTCCTTGATGAAAAATGGCTTCTGGGTGTATATATTATGCACTGACACTTCCATTTCAGAGAGCTGGAGGGATGGTTTGCCGACGTTTACTTGAAGAGTTCACCTGCCGTTACCTGAATGATAGGAGATGCTATACAGCCAAGTTCTTCCCTTTACCTGAAGTGCTCCTTTCAAATTCTGGTTCACTTAACATCACACTTTCTTTATTGGAAACTGATATTTCAAGGATCAGTTCAAATATCCCAGTGCTGTAATTGTGTAATGTTGTCATTTTGGAATTTTGCAGAAATGCATTCTCATGCTGGAGTTGCTGGGGTGCTACCTGCTCCTGGAGAAGGAGCCTGTTCTGTCTTCTGGGGTGGCTCTAGGGCTGAAGAAGCCTCCCTCTGTTGGACACATGCCAGAAGCTCAGATGAAATCAGCTTCTCTTGTGCCAAGGCAGGGTCCAAGGTCTGTGTTTTGGTGGAGAAAATGGACCTTGTTGGCTGAGCTTAATCATTCCTTGGTGTCTCCAAGCTGTCCCATGCAGCTATCACACACACACGTGGACTAAACGTGGTTACCTTGAAAAACAGAATAGGAATGCATAGCCCTACTTGTAACTATAGGAGCATTTTGAAATAAAGCTAGCACCCTCTCTTTCCCTTCCCTTCTCAAGCACTCCCCCCATCCACCCAAGCCAGAGGGTGAAGCAGGACAACGCACATGTCTCTGTCAGAACGGTTGGGTCTGGGGGTGCAGTGGACTGGGGTTGGGTTTGGGAATACAACTGGGAAGAAAGAGTCCATGCACTCCATGCACTGAGAAGGGGATTCCAGGGATAGGATGTCAGCACTGAGGCTGGTCAGGAGGTGTCCATTCACATGCAGGATGACTTGGTGTGTGCTGTCCAAGTCCAAGCAGAGCGAGGGAATCTTCATAGATAGGGGTGGCAGCAACAGTGAAGATTGATTCGCTTGGAAGGTTTACCAACAAGCAAGTAGTATATCAAGGGTGATGGAGCCTTGTTTCTCACTGTAGGACAAGATACTGTATTTTCCGGCTTATAAGATGACTTTTTAACTCAGGAAAATCTTCTCAAAAGTCGGGGGTTGTCAATGGAGCCAGATGGATACCGCAAGTGTCTCCAGTCGGCTCCTTTTTGTGCCACATATGGTCTCCGACCGGACTTTTTAACCCAGGAAAATCTTCTCAAAAGTTGGGGTTTGTCTTATACGCCCAGTCGTCTTATACACTGGAAAATATGTTAGTTACAAATAAGGGAAAAGTAGGATGAGCCTTATGGTGTGGGATTGGAATTGGAGCTATTAGTCTGGACTCATGGTTTTCTATATATAGAAACAGATAGAGAAATACACTGGAATATAAGTCTGTGTGAATGAATGTACATGTATATGAGGTATGTTTGTGTACATTTTTAGTTCTGTCAACTAGGAGAGCCTGGGAGCAGTGACATTTCAGATTCTGGCTTCTAAAAACATTTCCCCCTCAAAAGGAATTAGAGTGTCTAGAGAAATGGATGATTCCAGGCAGAACTAGAAAATTACAGGAAAAACCTGAAATTTCATTTTGTATAAAAAAGCAAGGAACTTCTCAAAGAATAAGGAGGATATATTCAAAGGGCATACAAACATCATTGAATGGGCTCCCGACTTTGGCCAAATTTAGAACAAATTGGACATTACAGTAAATAATGATATTAATAGATAATAGTTCATTGAAAAAATACATATATATTCTGATAGAAATAAATAACTCAAATGAATATTTAATAAGGCACATAGTTTCAGAGTGGTTTTTCACAAAATGTTATGAAAGGAGCAAGGTAATCTACATTGGAGAAGCCTATTCTGCATCATTTTAATCACATAATCAATGTGAACATTATTAGGGATGAGACAATTCAACGTAAGATGCAATCAGAAGCAGCATCAGCCATTACATCTATAATATATATCCTAAGTTTAATCATGGAGGAACATCAGGAAAACTCAAATTGAGAGATGACCCATAAAATAACTGGCCTGTATGTTTTCCAACATGTCAAAGACATGAAAGTCAAGGAAAGATTGGAGAAATGTCCTAACTGAGGAAAACTAGAAATATGATACCTAAATGCAATGCTTAATTCTGACTGAGATATTCATTATAAAAACTGGTAAAACTTCAATCAAGTCTGAGATCAGATGATGCCAAAGGAGCAAGGTTAATTTTCTGATTTGGCTAGTTGTATTATGGTCATATATGAAAACTAGAGGCCTGATGTGCAAAATTCATGCGTTGGCCCTGGCCAGCGATCAGGGCCAATCTGTGGGGCAACAACGGGACAATCAGGGCTCTGCTTGCACCCACGTTGGCCTGGCACCACCTGCTCACCTGCTCCACCATCCTGCCATGGTCCCTCTCTCATTGGGACCCATCAGGGCCAGCAGCGCCTCCACTGCCACCTGCTGCTAGCTCCTCGTTGCCGACACCTGCCATGTTCTGTGCCATCCCCTGGTGGTCAGTGTATGTCTAACTCCCGTTCGGTCAAATTCTTGCCAGAGGGGATGAATTTGTATGTTAGCCTTTTATTATATAGAATATCCTTGTCTGTAAATACACAGTGAAATACTTGAGGAAAGTGGACTTTCATGTCAGCCACTTACTCTAAAAATTTTCATGGGTAAAACATTATATGTATCATACTGGCAACCTTCCTGTAAGTATAGAGCTGTTTTAATATTAAGAAAAGAAACTAGAGGAGGGGGGGTGGATACAATGCTGAATCAAGTGCCTGCATCCATTACAGTGTCATTCCTGGGTGGAATGCTCCTGCTACAGATGCTGTTAGTGCAATTTCTTCATAAAGGTTAATAGTAGCAACACCCCCAATTTCCACACCATGTTCAAAGGTGAAATTGATTATTCACTGTACATTACATCTAGATTGGAGACTTGGAATTAGTCTAAACATAAAACAATGAAATGGATTTAATGTTGGAGTTTGGTTTGGTTTTGAATATAAATGCTTTCATGAAAAATAAAACATTATAATGCACCATTTTCCTGAAAATAGTGTGGTTACATTTTAAATGCTCGCTATTAAAGGTAATTATTATTAAAGGTAATTATTTTTAACACAGTTGCCTGGTCTGACCTGGAAGCTAAAATGAATTGTGACTAATGGCCCAGCTGGTGTTCCCAAATTATAGCAAAGATTGGATCTCACCCATTTCTGTGAATGACTTCTTGCCAGACACCTGAGATTTTATCCCAAATCACACTCCGAGGGATTCTTGAAATCAGATTTTTAAAAACCCTGCTGTTCTATAACCGTTACCTTGGTATGCCTGCAAAGTGCAATCTTTTATTTGGAAACATTCCCTTGATTTCTGTTGTTTCTACCTGAAGAGAGAAAATTGAAAAAGTAACTCCATGTCTGTGTATGAAGACTTTGAACTGAGCACAGGATATCATTTACCCATGTAACAAGCCACCAGGTGATTGTGAAGTCATTCATCACCATACTGGGGCATTGCAATCACCAGAAAGCCAAGGGGATGTTTAGCTGAAAGGATTTAGGTTGATATGTCTCTTTCAATTTTTGGTGAAATTATTTAAAGCTGCCAGACATTCTGAAATATTTGAACAGAAAAGCTGTGTTCATTTTGTCATTTGAATCAAAGCTCTCTCCCTTTTATGAAGACTTCACAGCTTTAAGAATGTCCTGGTGCCTGGCTGGTGTGGCTCAGTAGTTGAAAGTTGACCTATGAACCAGGAGGTCATGGCTGGATTCCTGGTCAGGGCATTCCAGGTTGCAGCAGACTCGGTACCCATTGTACTCATCATTGATGTTTCTATCTCTCCCTCTCCCTTCTTCTCTGAAATCAGTAAAAATATATATTTTTAAAAATGTTGTGGCAATGACTGAAAAAGACCTGGTTGTTTGAACCAGTTGACAAGACACTTGTGATTATTAAAACGTAAGACTGCATGGCCTCATTCATAACCATCAAATTTAACACTGGATTCCATGACATTTCTTGGAACTGTCTTTGGTGCCCTGTCAATGCTCTATCCTGAACACAAACCTAGAATCAGGTAGGAGCAACTTTTCTCCAGGAACTGGACAAGAACAGATATTTCAGCTCATTTTTTGTCTAGACTGGACTATGATAGAATTTGTGCACGAAAAAATTTTACCTGAAAATGTACTTAAGCATTAAATAGATGTTTGCAAAATACTTTCAAGAAACAAATGCAATAATAGTGATCAATATAATTATTACAAAATTATAACAGAATCATTTAAATGAATCATTTGCAAGGTCTTCATTAAACATGATTGGATATTATATTTGTTAATTCATTAAGCTCCACTTCAAATTCCTGACAAATTAAATGCATTATTAATATGTTGTAAACTAAATGGAATAATGCCATGCAGACCTATTATTTTTAAAGTGTCTTGCAAGTATTAACTTACTCATGTTTACTATTCTTTCATGGACAGCTTGTATGAATTAGCAGAAATTGTTATAATAATTTTATTGCCATAATATAAAATTCTTATTACAAAGCTTGGACTGTCTTTAAATTTTCAGTCTGCCTTTTTTCTTGAAGAAGCATATGCTTATTGTAAGATATAGATACATAAAAATATTAAAATTTTAAAAATCATTGTTAATTATTAAACCACACAGAGAAAATCTATGTTAACATTTTGGAATATTTTATTTGGCCTCCTAGGATTATATTCGTTAGCGTGTGTGTGTGTGTGTGTGTGTGTGTGTGTGTGTGTGTGTATGTTTCACGAAGTTGAAGTCTGGTGTTATATAATACCTTATAGTGTTATATAATATCTTATATATAGCTTATTTACTTACACAACAACTTTTCCATACTGTTACATTTCCCCCTACTAAAATAAACCCACAGAAATAGAAAAAAAACCACACAGGATTTCTTAGCCAAATGGCCAGTTCTAGGCCTGGTGTATAAACATAGCCCAGGGATGGAAGGTGAGCCTGGAACATTTTAGAAACAGATAGCAAGGAAATCTGGAAACCTCAAGGGTCTAGTAAAAGTTTTTGTGAGCCAGAAGTCCCAACAGAGTCAGAGCAAACTGACCAAATGTCAGATGATCTGAGCATTAATGAGTTCAATAAACTGTAATTTATTGAAACACATCAAAAGTGGTAAATACTCATGAATGTACAATAACACAAAAGAAAACAAAATGTATTATTTACCATTTGCATCAACTCACTATTTTTTTAAAAAAACTAATGATTAAAGAAAACCAAGCTTTTATCTTCTTTTCTCTTTCTTCTCTTTTGCCAGTGGGTAACCAAGCATTAGATTGAGGAAGATTTTTCAGTATTTCAGCTGGCAAGTAGAAAATAACTGATAAAATTAGAATATCACCATTTTGCAACTTCAAATGACTTAATAGACATAGGCATTGATTATTATCAGCTGCCAACAGCAATAAATGAGAGACAACCAAATACCCTGTGCTTCATTCATGGTGGAAGTACGTGCACTACCTAAGAATTAGTCTTGATTTACAAAATATGAGCCCAGTTCTGAGCCAGCCTTTAAATGCAACGATGAAGTTACAGAACATACAGAAAAGATTAGGTAACACCAATGTCTGAAACTAGCAAAACTAAGACTATGGGAAAACTACAGGGGGAAACCCACCTGGATTCTCCAACAAATATATTGAAAGTAGAGAGAAGGAAAGAAAAAGAAATCCATAGGGTTAAAACAAATAAAAGAAATATCAATCAATTATAATGCATAGACTTTATTTAAAGTCAAATTTAAAGCAAAAAAAAAGTATAAGCTGCTTTTAACATTTGTGAAGCAATTAGAAATGTGAACATTGACTGAATATTGGATTATGTAAGAAAGCATTATTAATTTTAGGTGCAGTTATCTAATATAATAAAAGAGAAACATGCAAATTGACCGTTACCACCAGCCAATCAGAGCGGCTGTATGCAAATTAACCCGCCAACAGCCATGGAGCTAGAGCAAACCAAAGGCTTCTGTTGCAACTGCCTGCCTAGGCTGGCTGAGCCTCTGCTCACAGCCACGCCCACCAGCCAATCAGAGCAGCTGTATGCAAATTAACCCAGCCAAGATGGAGGCTGGCAGGGCAGCTCTGCACTGGGAGCCTTCGCGGCCGGCCGGCATAGCTGTGCCAGGTGTGTCAGCTCAGTGGGAGGGGGGGTCTGGCCTGGGGCCTCCTTGGGGCATCCAGGAGCAGCTGTCCTGGGTCTGCTGCCTAGCTCCGCCCCCGGGAGCCTCCGAGGAGTATCCAGGAGCGTCTGTCCCGGGTCCACTGCCTGGCTCCACCCCCTGGGGGCCTCCCTGGGGCATGCAGGAGCACGGGGCCTCTGCAGGGTGTGCAGGAGCAGCCGTCCTGGGTCTGCTGCCTGGCTTTGCCCTCCGGGGGCCTCTGCGGAACATCCAGGAACGCCTGTCCTGGGTCCACTGCCTGGCTCTGCCCTGGGGTATCCAGGAACACCCGTCCAGGGTCCGCTACCTTCATTTGCCCCCCAGGGGCCTCCACAGGGCGTGCAGGAGCGTCTGCTGCACAGTGCGGAGAATCCGAAGCCAGTTCACTGCCCAGCTCCACCCCGGGTGTGTTTGCTCAGCAGCAGGGCCCCACCGAGGGATTCTGCACCAGCGTCCGCCCCTGGCTTGCCACCCAACTCTGCGCCAGGTGTGTCCCCTCAGCGGTGTGGGCCCACCAAGTGTGTGCAATCATGGGTCCTCCGGTGGGAAACGTCCAGGCCTGCACTCACCAGCCTTCCCACCCCCCAGTGCACGAACCCTGAAGGGGCTGTGGGCAGCCTGAAAATGTCTCTCAGCCCCTCACCCAGGCTTGCCAGGCATGCCAGCAGGTGGACATCCCCCCCAAGGTGTCCCAGACTGCAAGAGGGCACAGGCCGGGCTGAGGGATCCCCACCCCCCAAGTGCACAAATTTTTGTGCACCGGGCCCCTAGTATAGATATATATATCAGAAAATAAAACCAAATTGGCCCCAAGTTAATCATTATTAAAGAGGATGATAGGGTTTATTGTTTTGTCTGAAATTTATGTAATAAAATGTTTTAAAATATGTGCAGATCTTGACTGTTCTTCCCAATAACAAAATAACCTTTATATATAATATATATTATATATATATATATATATATATATATATATATATATATATATATATATTAGTGGCCTGGTGCATGAAATTCATGCACTTAAAAGGGAATTAATTAGAGGAAATATTTTAATATTGCTATTTGCCCTTTCTCTATAATAGAAGTGTCAGAGGTGAAAGGAAATTAGTAAAATGTATATGAAAGTAATATATAAATTTATTAATAAATAAGCAATAACAAAATGATATAACAACAAAGATATGATATAAAAATAATATGAAAACAACAAAAATATGATATAAAAACAATGATACAAACAATGACTGATAAAGTGATTAAACTTACTCTAATATCTCCCTGTGTACCCATTAACAGTGAAAACACTTTCAGAGTGCTTGACTAATTTCCCTTGTGATGAATTATTTACAACTTTAACTTTAACGTCACATGGTCTCTGAGCAACATACAACTGATTATATTTGAAAATGGGTTCAGGTAAGAATATTCATACTCTGTCTAGAGTTTGTCTTTGTGATTTATTAATAGTCATTGCAAATGCTAGCATCATGGGAAACTGTCGTCAAATTAATTTAAATGGGAGGCCAGTGTCAGATGGAGACAAATGAATTCTTGGAATTAGAACAACTTCTCCCTCTGCAGATCCTCTTAATACTTCAACTTCAATACTGTTAGTTGTAATCTTTTGATAATAAATCTAGTACCATTACAAAGACCCCCATTTACTATTAAGATTTCTCAGTAGCATGATCATTGCACCCACTTACAATTTTAATTTATGACACGGCATTCCTAAAGAAATGATATTATTAAGAACTTCTAGGGTCACGTGCCTGGCCAGGGATGCAGGCAGGCAGCTTCACCTCAGTGCTGGATGGATATGCATGCAGGCAGTGTGAGGTTAGCCTTGGGCAGGCCTGTGTGCACCTGCTCTGGCGGTGGAAGTTCCCACCCCCATTCCTGTCACCAGCTCCTGTGTGCACACAGCCTATTGACTTGTTATGACTGGGACACCATTAGGACCAATTAGCATATTACCTCTTTATTATATAGACCAGGGGCCTGGTGCACAAAAATTTGTGCACTCGGGAGGTCCATCAGCCCGACCTGTGCCCTCTCGCAGTCTGGAACCCCTCTGGGGATGTCCACCTGCTGGTGTGCCTGGTCAGCCTGGGTGAGGGGCTGATGGCTGTTTTCAGGCTGGCCAAACCCCCCAGTAATGTCCCTCACCCCATTGGGGTGTGGCCAGCATGGGTGAGGGGCTTAGGGGCGTTTTCAGGCTGTCCACAGTTCCTTCAGGTTTTCTGTCCTTACTAGGGTGCCTGGGCAGCCTGGGTGAGTACCTGAGGGGCGTTTTCAGGCTGCCTACAGTCCCTTCAGGTTTTAGACCCCTACTTTGGTACCTGGCCAGCCTGGGTGAGGGGCTGATGGCTGTCTGCAGGCTGGCCAAGCCCCCCAGTGGGCACCCTCACCCAATTGGGGGTGTGGCCAGCATGGTGCAGGTCTGAAGGCTATTTTCTGGCTTTCAGGCTGCCCACAGCTCCCATTGACTCAATGTCCCAGCAAGGCTGGCTGGAAGCAGGTTTCTGGGGTTTGTTTATCTTCTATAATTGATACACTGTTCCTTTAAGCCAATGCCTAGGCAGGTAACAAAGCCTCCTGTTGGCTTCAGCTCTGTGTCTTCTATAATTGAAAGAATGTTGCCTTAGTAGACTCTAGGCAGGCAGTTTCCTCCATCACTGGTGCAATGGAAGCCTGCTGTTTGCTTCAGCTCCCAGGCTTCTATATTTGAAAAAATGTTGCAACTAGGTTTTTGCTTTGAGCACAGAGAGACTCAGCCAGCCAGCAGACAGTTTACTCTTGATGCAATGGAAGCCTCCTGCTTACTCCAGCTCTGTGATTGCTCGCCTTCATCTTGGCTGGGTTAATTTGCATACAGCCGCTCTGATTGGCTGGTGGACATGGCTTAGGCATCCCGTAGAAATGGTCAGTTTTAATATTACTCTTTTATTAGATTAGATACTAGAGGTTCAGTGAACAAATATTTGTGCACTCAGAGGGTGGGGTCTTTCAGCCTGGCCTGGGCCCTTTCGTAGTCTGGGACTCTCGGGGTATGTCCACCTGCTGGCTTAGGCCCGCTCTCTGGGGGATGGGGCCAAAGCTGGCAGTCATTCTGCTGTTAGGGTCAATTTGCATATTTCCCTTTTTTTATATACGATAGAGGCCTGGTGCATTGGTGGGGGCTGGCTGGTTTGCCCTGAAAGGAGTCCCGAGTCAGAGTGAGAGTCCTTCTGGGGTGCCTGGTCATCCTGGGTGAGGGGCTGAGGGCCGTTTTCAGAATGGCCACACCCTCTTCAGGATGGGGGTCCCTGCTAGAGTTCCTGGCCAGCCTGGGTGAGTGGCTGATGGCTGTTTTTAGGCTAGTCACAGCCCCCAGTGACCCAAGCTCCCAGCAAGGGTGGCTGGAAACAGGTATCTGAGATTCATTTATGTTCTATAATTGAAACTTTGTTGCCTTGAGTGGAGGCTGCAGCCAACCAGGGCAGGTGTGAAGCTTGTCTTCCTCCATTGTAGAGGCAACCAGGCTTCCTATTTGCTCCAGTTCCTTGGCTGCCCGCCACCATCTTGGTTGGGTTAATTTGAATATAGTCACTCTAATTGGCTGGTGGGCATGGCTTGAGGCATAGCAGAGGTGCAGTCAATTTGCAAGTTTCTCTTTTATTAGATTAGATAGATAGATAGATAGATAGATAGATAGATATAAAGATATAGACATAGACATAGATAGATATAGATATAGAAATAAAATAGAAATAGCTAGAGATAGAGATAGAGATAGAGAGAGATAGAGATAGAGATAGAGATAGAGATATATTTTTTATTGATTTCAGAAAGGAAGGGAGAGGGCATGAGAGATAGAAACATCAATGATGACAGAGTATTATTGATTGGTTGCCTCCTGCATGTCCCCCACTGGGGATTGAGCCCACAACCCAGACAAGTGCCCTTGACTGGACTCTAACCTGGGACCCCTCAGTCCCCAGGCCGACACTCTATCCACTGAGCCAAACCAACTACAGCACAAAATAATCTTTTAAGATATGATTGCAAAGTATTTCATGACATGAATAATAATCTATTAATGCTCTTTATTTGTAATTTATATCCATTTGGAAATTTGTGTTCCAATTTATTACATTTTTCTTCCCAAATCTATCAGTTTTCCAAACTCTGATTATTAAAGAGTGTATCCTTTTTCCATTAAGATGGAATTACTCTTGCTACATATATGAATACTGTGACCTTGATCACGAATATGTTCCTAGGATGGTGTTGGATTATACTTATTTGTCAGTTTGCTCATGATTTAGCTCCTCTTCTCTGTTTGAATTCCTTCTCTCTCTCTCTCTCTCTCTCTCTCTCTCCCTCTCTCTCTGCCCCCCCCTCTCAATTTCTCTAATGCCTTATTCTTGATTAACTATTTCTATTTAAAAGCCTAAGTTCATTGGCAACTACTGGATGGAGTGTCAATTGGTGGATCAGTTTCCACAATAGAAAATCTCCCAGTCTTCTGCCTTCTGTACTTGGCTGCCAGCTTTCTAGAAGCTAACAGAAGAATCTCCCTAGAGGCCAGGCGTCTGGGCATCTAATTCTTTTACAAGCTTCATGCTACCATGTTTTCAGTTCCACCTTCCAAAGGCACCTGAATTCTTTCACTGCCTGATGCTTCTCATATATAGGCAGTAGAGGCCCAATGTACGAAGATTCGTGAAAGAATGGGCCTTCCTTCTCCTAGTTGTTGGCACCACCTTCACTCTGGCCTGAGCCGCCTTTCCACCTTCGTTCTGCTCTGGAGCTGCCTTTCTGCCTTCCCACGGTGCCCAGATGCCTGGGGCGGCTGAGGCACTGCTGAATGCCTGTGTCGTCACCATGGCAATGACTCAAGCATCCTTCCTGACCCCAGGCCGCTAGGTGCCTGCATATTCTAATTGACCCGCCATCTTTGTTGGGTTAATTTGCATACTCACTCCTGATTAGCTGGTTGATGTTGTGAAGATACATCGCATCTTTCTCTCTTATCAGTGTAGATGGCTTGTTGCTTTTCAGCTTCCCTGTATTTGTAGTTATCAGGTTTCTAAGGTGTTCCTTTCCTAAATCTATTCTAAGGACACACATTTAAGCTTCCAAACAAGTATTTGTATCTCTGCTTCTTTTATTTTAAACTTGAGGACTCATGCCTTTTCTTTTTTCCTTTTCCTTTTCTCCCATTGATGGTTAAGCAGGTTCTGAGCTTTAGATATAATTTGTAAAGGAAGGTAAAATCATGAATCAGATTTTATCTAACATTTTAATGAGGAAAATAGTGAGCCTTTACAATCAGTTCAAAGAAGAATCTAAAAATATAGGTTCATTTATAATTAAAAATATAGAAATGAATGTGCAAGTGAAGGAGGGAAATCAATTGAACCTCTACCAGGCAAGACAGACTACATGTCTACAGACAGGAATTTGCATTGTTACTAGTTATCTGCAATATACAGAGTGGTAAAATAACTCACACAATCAGAAGCAGACATCACAGAAAAGTGTGCTGAAAAATGCATAATTTCCTATTGAAACACAATTATTTTTACCCCTACTGGACCAAAACAGGGATGAAGGCATGTGTTCAATAATCCCAGTTTAAGTATATTTATCTCCACTTTGCCTTTTTCTTTACCAGGTTGACTCTAGTAGATTTACGAAACTTGCCTGTTTTCTCCTGGATACAAAATAGTTTAACGTTTTGGGAGAGCCTGTTGGTATTATAACAAAGATTGCTTGACTTCCTTTTTATTTTTTGGTCATGTGTTCTTATATTGTCCTCCCCCTGCCCCCACCCTACCCTGATATTTGAATGAGACAAAGCTACCATGACAAAACTAATCAAGTAAACACATTTGATGCTGGGTACTCTTAGAAATAACTCATTTATGTGATTTCACCAACATTCAAACAATAATTGAAAAGTAATCCCTTATAATGGGAAGTGCTAATTCACCCAAGATCTGTCACAGCCAGAGAATAAATAGTTCCTCTTGCAGCACCTCGGCATGGGGATCATTTCATCTGAGCACATCCTCACACTCCTAGGTGAGGTGCATCAGTGAATTTTTTATTCCTGAAGTGGCTGGTGAAAGTCACTGTCTTCACCCAATCAAAACCATTTTTTGCCTTGTAAATCCTTCCCTGGATACAGTCCTCTCACCCCCTCGCCTGTTCCTACAGCCCAGGCTGCCATCAGTGCTGCAGTTGTGTTCATAATTGTCATCTGTAATTACTCCAGTATGTGAAGATTTCTGCCCCAACCACCGTCAGCTGAACAAATGTTTCTATTGCTTATGCTATTTCTATTTCTGATTGCAAGCACCCAAATTCAGGGCAAAGCAAAACTCTCCGAATATATGAATATAGACTTTTTTAAAATGCTAATACTTTTTATAGTCTTTTCCTTGAGTCTTACTAAGGCTGCAATAGATTTGCAGCCATTCAAGGCTGTAGGTGGGAAAAAAATATAGCAAACAAGATTTCTGTGTTGAGTCCTGCTTTAAACTTTCTTCCCTGAACCCAAATTCCTTTTTTCTATGTTAACTTTCCTGTCTTATGAAGCAACTCCCCCTCCTACTGGTGTAGCACCTGAACATGGAAGCTGTCATCTAGTATCAAAATGTACTTTAAGTGTATATTAATGGGGGCTTCAGACTTTCTATAATATCAGGTCTTAAGGTCAGCATTTTAGTTGGAATGAACAGGTGGAATATTAGAACTGTGTTTTTATGACACCTCAACATAAATTTGAGAAAATAGAAATTCTCCATACCAAAGAATGTGCGGGAACAAGCTAGTAGGTATTATTTGGAATTGGGAAGGGTACTCCTCTTCTCCTCTGATCCCATCTAACTCTAGGCCTTAGGACTGACTCTATTGTGCCCTTTGAAGAACAGCTCAAAGAAGAAGAAAGGAGCCAGGGTATTTTAGAGTCCAGTAGACAAGGAGTCATTAACAGGTCTATAGGAGTCATGAGGAACCATAGAGTAAAGTCTTACCATATGCAAGAATGAGGTGGTCTTGTGCACTTAGCTATATTTTATTTCTAGGAACATAAAAGAAAGGGGGTAGGGGAATTCTTTAATATGTCCCAGCTTCTATGAATACAGAACTCAAATAATGTTCAAGATTCTTACCATTCACATGTGGTCGATAGTCATGTTCTTTCTGGATGTACATCCTAACATATATCCTGATTTTCAATCATGAGACAAATGTGATTTAACTTCCCATTATAGTACATCATACTGTCAAAAATAAGCAAAACTTGGCACTGATTAAAGGCAATAAAAGCAGATTTTATTTAGTAATAATTTGCAATGGGAAGGAGAGTCCAGTGTTGACTGAGCTCAACTTCACCAGAATAAAATGTGGGAAACTTTTAAAGTGATGAATGAAAGGCCCTGAAGGGCAATTATCAGGGGGTGATTTGTTCCATGTGACTATGCCATCTGGGTATATGATTGGCACTTAGCTGGAGGAAAACAACTTCTCCGCTCTTTATGATAGCAGATGGTGGTGTAAGTTGGAGCAAGGTGCCCATCAAAGTTAGGCCCTTACTCTCCCATCTCCCCAAATGTTTAAATTATAAAGAGATGTCCCAGGTCCTTGAGAAGACAGTTTTGGGTGGTAGAAGATCTACATCTCAAAGGCCATATAAACAATTTGTAATTGCAAATTTTCTTTTTTTAAATTTTATTGTTTTTTTACAGAAAGGAATGGAGAGGGATAGAGAGTTAGAAACATTGATGAGAGAGAAATATCTATCAGCTGCCTCCTGCACACCTCCTTCCTACTGGGGATGTGCCTGAAACCAAGGTACATGCCCTTGACGGAATTGAACCCAGGACCTTTCAGTCTGCAGGCCGATGCTCTATCCACTGAGCCAAACCAGTTAGGGTGTAATTGCAAATTTTCTTCAATTATTTGCTCGAAGAGGATTGGAGCTTATCAGCCTATCACCTGGTTTTGACTAGAACAGACAGTAAGACCTCCAGGTAGCCTGGAGCTTTCTTAGGCGTTTTAATGGAGGTCTCAGATCATCATAGGAACATGGTGCTGAGCTGCTGGAAGCCATGCTGAAGTTTGTGCAGGTCTCTCTAAGTGAAGGGAGTTGGACCGGCTAATTATGCACTAGGCGCGTCATGCTGTTCTTAGTAGAAATACTTTTGGTGTTTCCAATAACTCACATTGTGGCAATGGTGGACATTTGCAGTGAAAGCATATCTTTGTAGAAAATTGCACTACTGTGAGCTTCTCAAAGACTCAGCAAAATCCAAGAATTTGAAGGAAATTGACCCTGTTCAGTCAGTCAAGCTGGATAAGCATGGGGTCAAGTGGTACTTTGAAATTACTGATTACTTGGAGTCCAAAACCATCAGAAAACAAACTACTGTGACCTAGTTCTTCAAATCCCAAAATTATCCAACTTCATGACATCTGTCATTGTGTGTGTGTGTGTGAGTGAGCATGTGTTTTTCTCTCGGGCTGTGCAGTATATTTCCCACCCTTTGTATTTTATAATTGCTTAGTATTTTGTAACTTTGATTTGGAAGTTTGATGCTATTCATTAACTAGTATACTGGCTTTGAGCTATATGTGTAGCTGCCAACTCCTCCCAAAGAGCTATTCATTTCCTAAAAATATCTGGACTTATATGCTACATTCTAATTTATAACATCTCATTAAAAACAACAACAACAAACGCCTAATATTGTTTGATTAACCTCTCTTCTATATGTATTAGCACAAGGAATTTATTTCTGTCTCATCAGCTAATAAAAAGAATGTCACAAGAGTGATGCCAAATTTTGGTGAGGGAGTGATTCATAGCTGGGCAAATCGCCAGTGATTCTGACTTTGAGTATCATCAACACTGAAAGTAAGCTTCAGAAGATTGAAACAGATTGCTGGGCCCTGCATTCATGTTAGTTTATGTAACAGTTGTTAAATGGTCAAATCAGTTGCAGATGCAGAAGCTACTTAATGTAGATTTTTCCTGTTAAAAATCCAGAACTTCTTCATCATCATATAATCCTTTAATTGATATTGTTACAGAAATTTTAAAAAAATGTTCAATAGTGTGTAGATATAACAGAGGAGCAGATGTTGAAAACCCTTCTTTCACAAATATCACAGCGTCAGTTTGTCAGATAAAGCCTGATTTTCTATTTTATCAAGTGATTCTGATGGAGATAGTTTAAGCCCACACACTGGAAGAAAACCTATTCAGACACCACATTTAACCAGAGAAGCTTGTGCTCAAGTTTGTGTGTGTGCTATGTGCCATTGAGGCAGGTCTGATTCATGGAAACTCTGTGAATGAATGAAGTTCACAATGCTCTGTCCACAATAGTCCTGCTCAGCTTCTCTAAACTCATGCCTATGGCTTCTTTTATGGAGTCAATCCATCTCATGGCTGGTCTTCTCCTTTCTTGCTGCCTTCTATTTTCCCTAGCTTTATCGCCTTTTCCAAAGAGCCTCTGCCTTCTCACAATGTGCCCAAAGTAGGACAGCTTCTGTTTTGACATTTTTGCCTCCAAAGATGTTTCAGGTTTAATTTGTCCTAGGTTCCACTTACTCATCTTTCTGGCAGTTCAGGTATCTGTAAACCTACCCTCCAACACAATATTTAAGCAAAATATTTTGCATACTCATGACCAACTGTAAATCTACTCTTGTCCATCTCTGTATATCTAAAAACCATCAGCAAGCATTATAATTAAAGTATGTTTACCATTTATTCTAAGAATGTCAAAATAAAAAGACATTGTTGTATAGGATTGATGGGAATTTAAAATAAGACATTCTTTCTGGGTAGCAATTTGACAGTAAATACTCCCAATCATTAAAATATTTATATTTTGTCTTAGTAGTTCTCTTACCCAAAGATGTATGATCAAAATATTATTGATTTGTACACAAATATATATAATTATTTAAAAAATATAACTTTATATATAATCTCTCTATATGAAAGCCCAGCAACCTTTACAGCAGGATGACCAAAACAATCGGAAAAACTGGTGTCTGTGACACACACTGAGGCAACTAACAGGCCTGATCAGAGCCCTGATTGCCCCCTTCCCCCGGCGGGCCCAGCCCCAGATCTGCCCCCAACACCTTTGTTGTGAGCCTTTTTGTGAGTCAAATTAATAAATTTCCACTGATTTGATTAGTGAGTCAACATTCAGGTTGAGTCACCTACTGACTCAGCAAACCTGGCCAGAGGAAGGGGGCGGGGAGGAGGAAGAGGGTAGGATAGGGGAAGGAGGAAGTAACCGACACAGCAGCTGAATAACAGGAGCCCTAAACATCTGAGTGAGGTCACCATGCCCAAATTGAAAGAGCATGAATGAAGTCAAAGAGTGATGGGAAAGCCCAGGTTCAATCTCAGAAAGTAGAGATCAAATTAAGAGAATCACACCAACCACAGAGGTTGCCCACCCCACCCCACCCCCCTGATAGAGGGTGGGGGCAGCTGGCCAACCTCCTGCAGCCTCTCGCCCCCAGCCAGCCCAGGCTAATGGACCCCAATTGGGGCAGGCTGGCCAGACCTTCCTGTGCATGAGTTCATGTCCTGGGCCTCTAATTATATATAATTTGACCTTCTTCAAAGACAAATTACAACAGCTATTTAAAAAACTACATTTTGTTTAGACTGGAGCAAAATTCTCAATATTTTTCTTGTCAAGACGTATATCCAAGAGATAGGTGAAAGTTATGCACAACTCCCAGAATGTGTCCCTTTTCTCCCTCTCATAAAAACAAAAAGGGATATAAATCAAATCAGAAAGAGTGACATTGTACTTCCCACTTTGAATCTAATAGAATTTTTAAGATGGTAAATCATTGCAACATTATTCAAAGTGGCCAAGACAGGGAGAGGACCCAAGTGTTCTTTGACAGAGGATTGGATAAAGAAAATGTGGTACATATATACAATGAATAGTATTCAGGCATAAGAAAAAATGAAATGTTGGCATTGTGACAACATGGATGGACCTTGAGAATAGTATGCTAAGCAAATAAGTTAGTCAGAAAAGCTAAGAATCACACGATTTCACTCATATGTGGGCTATAAAACTGAAACTCATAGACACAGATAGACAACAGTATGGCGTTTACCAGAGGGAAGGGAATGGGGGTTAGTAAATGGTAAAGGGGGCCAAATATATGGTGAAGGAAGATGATTTTGTTGTGGGTGGTGGGCACACAATACAATATATAGATCATGTATCATAGAAATGCGCACTTGAAATCTGCGTGACCCTACTAAGCAACATCAGTCCAATAAATTTAAAAAATTTAAAAAGTCTGTAACTAATGGAAGGATATAATTAGGCTGGTAGTTTAGAAAAGACAGGAGGTAACAGGAAGCCAAAGAGATTAAGAGCAGAAAGAGTAAGAATATTGCGCCAACTACTTCTAGCGCTCTTATTTCATTTTCTTCTTATTTTAAATCAGCTAGAAGAAGACAACATGTACCAGTCTAAGTGAGAATGGTAGACATTCAAAGAGGAAAACTGAGCTGTGGGATTTGGAGCAAGAAAATGGGTGGAGAAACAAAGGGATGTTTTTGTGGAAAGGACTTGAGAGACTTTTAGATTAGAGATTTCTGGATTTCGTTAGAGGAGGGAAAGAGAAAAAAAAGTCAAAATTAAAAGGAAAATATATTTAAAAATAACATGTGAGATAGAGAAAATAAACCAGTTATCTCATGATAACTTCTTGGCCATTTTTATGATAAGGGCATTGTTTTAATAGAGATCCCTTTGGTACTTCAAAAGTATTTCTAGGAGAATATTGTGGAAGTGAAGGGGTGTGCCTTAGAAAACTAGGTCATAAAAGACACCACAGCTTCTTCCATGCTCTACCTTGGACCATTCCCTCCGCCACGTTGTAAGGACATTCAAACAGACCTACTGAGAGGCCTGTGTGGCAAGGAGCTCAGGCCTCCTTGTCAATAGCCAATAAGGAGCTGAGGCCTTCAGCCAACAGTCTGTCAATGTGCCTCTTGAAAGCAGAACCTCTAGCTCACTGGTCTTTAATTGGGGGTGACTTTGCTCCCCATGAGCCTTGACAATATCTGGTGACATTTTGATCATCACAACTGGGAGGGGAGGTACTATTGGCATGTAAAGCTGCTAAACATCCTATAATGCACCAAAAAAAAATCACTTTAGAACAAAGGATTATTCAGCCAAAAATATCAGTAGTTCTAAGGTTAAATTCTAAGGAGTCCCACTTGAGTTTTCAGAGGATGCTTGCAGCCTAGTTGACATCTAAACTACAATGCATGAGAGACTGAGTCAGAACCACAAGCTGAGATGCTCCTGGATTTCTAACTCTCAGAAAGGGTATGAGATAACAGATGTGTGCTGCTTTGAACTGCAGCATTAGAGAACAAATACAGGCCCCAAATCATTCTCTGAGCAGGAGTAGATATTTTAAGGAACTGAATCAACCTGGGAATGGTAAGGGTGTTTGGAGGGCATAAAAGTCACAGGAAGATCATAAATAAACATTTCTGCAAAATAGGTTTGGCAGTGATGTAGTATTTGTTGTTTATTATTCATGGGAATTACCAAGAGCTCAGAGAATGATAATTATGACAAGTACTATGATAGAACTGAAATTCTGAAATTTTATTTTTAATAGAAAGGTGCTGCTTACTGTAAAGATTTCCAGGAGCAAATTAGGTAGCTGTAGGAGTTGGCAAGGTAGTGTGAAATCAGTACATAAAGAGAATTGGAAGTTATGTATTCACCAATTAAGCAGGGAAGAGAAAGGTGCAAAATGGAGAAGCTAGCAAAATTGTAACAAGATTATTTAGAGAAGATTCCGACAACTTTGTAAACATCGGTGAAGGGGTCAAATAAGATTGAAGGCTCCAATGAGAGAAGAGGTCCAGGCCGCTGCTCTGCATATGTGATTGCATGCAAATTTCATGGGTAGCTTGCCAGAATGCAATTTTTAACTCAGAAAGTCTAGCAAGGGGTCAGACGCCCAGCATTTAAGCACAAAGTGCTAATAGAAGATGGAAGGTCTTCATTCTATAATATAAGGAAACACTACTTCTTGTAAGATCTCAGGGATGGGAAGGAGTTACATTAATAAGACAGATATTTAGGGAACAGAATACGGATCATTATTCTATGGATTGTATAATATAAGTTAATTAATTAAGAAAAGGGGTCACCACAATTCTGGCAAGATTAAAGATGATGGGAATGGAGGATGAAACTAGAAGGGAAAGGAAAGAGTTTGCAATAGCTACAAAGAATGAAAGAATAAGATGGTGATGAATTGTGTTCTAACATCAAGGGCATCACCAAATTTGGGTAGATAGGATTTCTTTGAGCCATATCACACAATCACAAAAACAAGAGGATGGGAAGCTTCTTCCCTTAAAAATACAAAACACACACACACACACACACACACACACACACACACACACACACACTTAGTGGGGCAGTGGAGTGCAGTGCCAGAAATTAGGTACTCCTGTAAAATTTTATGTTTTCAGAGACACCATGGCAGCCAAAATTTGCAGCTGGAGAGCAAGATGCATGGGTCAGTTAGACAAAAGGACTATTTTCTTGTATGTATAGTTTTTTGGACTCTTGAAATGAAACTACAAATACCATTTCCTCCCCATTTCACTGATGTGGTTTTAGGTGACAGTACATCATGGTAACAGGCTGGACTTGATTCCCTTTCCTCTTAAGGGAAAGTTAGAGGAGCTATGTTGAAAGAGGATTTAAAATGCATTTTATTATTCTCAAGCATTTTATCTCTCATTGCAGGCTTTTTGGCAAGTAGTTAAGACTTCATTCAAATCACACTAAAATAAAGAGGGCTTGTGTGCTCACTGAGTGTGTAGTGTTCAAGCTTCTGAATATAGTCTGGTGTCAATTTCTAATAAAATGAGCAAGAATATGGTGGTGACTGAACCTTGGGCTCAAAATCATTCAGAAATAGCAGTTGTCCCCTCCCTATAGCATCCAATGTGTAATTTTAGGTGGGAGTAGGGGGCAATTTATTCAGACAAACAGATGTGTTTAAGGTGTAAAGAAATTCTATAGTCATTTTAGATTTTTTCAAAATATGTACAGAGCACAGTAAATAAATGAATGGATGTCATTCAACCTGTCTATCAAAATTTTCTATCATTAATTATTTTCTTATATATTGATTGATATACTGCATTATGTGATTTTTCTGTTGATAATGAGGTAAATAAAATATTATTATCTTCTCAGGGAATTCGCATTCTATTCCGGAGGCAACAAGGAAAATTTTTCAAAGCAATGTAAAATAAATGGTATATTAAAGACAAACACCATGAGAAGGAATCTTTCTACATTGGGGGAAACTTTCTTAGGTGGCCAATTCTTTAGGTAACAAAGAAATTGCCTATTGATGAAAAAATATTTTCATGTATCTACCACCAAAATTTGGTATTGGGACAATTTTGGAAGTATCTAAGAAGTACAAACAATTATATATTGACTAAAAACAGGCTATTGTCTAAATGGGTATTATAGAATTTATTTCACTGAGATAAGTCTATTTATTACAACTATTACATAGATTATATTAAATACAATATAGTTATTTGTTTTTAAATTGCATACGGCCTGTTTCTTAGATACCAGAAAAATTCCAAATGGATCAAGGATTTTAATGTTTAAAAAATTACAGTGTGAAAGGACACAAAGAACAAATTGGTAGAAACAAAGTAGTCATGGTGATACAGATACAGCATAGGGAATATAGTCAGCAATCTATATAAATAAAAATGTAAATGTCCATTTGTTCAAAATCTCAAATCTCCGAAAGTTCTTCACCAATTGCTTTGAAATTTTGACACAACGTTGAATTCGAATACACGCATGTTTTTATAGACCTACATTATATAGACGTCACACCTGTTACAGGTAAAAACATGCTTTTTTTGAAAAAACAGCGAAAACATGCTTTATTTTAAAAAACAGCAGCATCTGTTGGACCTAAAAGCAACACACGCTATGAACTTAATATTAGTCAGTCTAACATTCAAAGCCAGGCAGTCACATACAAGTCTGTCAATACTGTTGTGGAAGCAGATGAAGCAGTTAATTATCCAACAGAATTTTGGAATTCACTCATTTTCCAGGGATGCCACCACATGTACTGCAATTGAAAATCAGTATGCCAATTATCATGCTGTGAAATATCAACTAGCACATGCAAGGCTGGGCCTCAGGCCTGGGCTGGGCTGGGGCTCTGGGCGTGGGCAGCCACTGCGGACCCCCACACACCAGCAGCTGAGAGCTTGAGGGGAGTATGGCAGGCGAGGGTGGGGGAACTTCCTTGGCTCCTTTTTCCTCCAGCTTTCAGTTGGCTCAGCAAGGGCCCCTGCCAGTGGGAGTCGGGAGCAGCCGGGTTGCTTCTTGTGCAGAGTGTGGGGTGCTGGGCACGGGCTGCCGGTGGGGAGCAGAGGTGCATGCCAACGCTGGGGGGCCCAGGCTGCAGAGGCGCACATGTGTGAGGCCAGACCAGCTCCAGAGGGTGGGGGCGGGGGCGGTGGCGGTGGCATGCCAGGGGTAGCCGCCCAGGAAGGCACATTGCATACCCACAAGCATTGTGCAATTAAACATACTAGAAACGTGTGCTTTCTCTTTTCTTTCTTTTCCATTTTACCAGACTGAGCCACAGCAACACATGGCCAGGAACGGCTAGTATTGTCATAATTACCTCTGGTCTCAGGGTACTAGACTTATCAGGGAGGTCACTTTGTTAGTTATTTAAATATCAAACCACTATACAACACCTAAAACTAATGTAATATTAATTTTCAACTGAAATTTAAAAATAAAAAATAGCCCTAACCTGTTTGGCTCAGTGGATAGAGCATTGGCCTGCAGACTGAAGGGTCCCAGGTTTGATTCCAGTCAAGGGCATGTACCTTGGCTTCAGGCACATCCCCAGTAGGACATGTGCAGGAGGTAGCTGATTGATGTTTCTCTCTCATTGATGTTTCTAACTCTCTATCCTTCTCCCTTCCTCTCTGTAAAAAAATCAATAAAATATATTTAGAAAAAATAAATAAATAAAAAATATAAAATTGGATCAGTTTAGTACTTTCTTACTGAAGAAGAGATGTCTAAGGAAAAAGGTAGAAAAATATGATAAAACTAAGTTTAATATTCTATAGTATAAAACCAGTATTACAAAGGTCACTTAGTGTAAGCATCTTTACTACGAACAAGATAAGTAGTAATTATTTTTTATTTTTAAAAATATAATTGAATAAAACTCAAAAAAGCAATAATCTAAATGAATTTTAAAAAGTATATGAAACAGGTAACCCATAAAAACATGAATGAAAATGACAAATGAGCATATATTTTTTTGTGTGGAACATTAGAACAATTAGATCAGAATTTTCCTTCCTGCAATTAACAAAGATCATTCATGATTTTGAAAGGGTGTAGAGATTCTGGCACCCTCATACACCCCAGTTATGTGGGTGAGAGCTCCTTTAAAAGGAATGTAGAAATGGTGGCTGTATAGACAGACATGTCCTGCGACTTGTCGCAGAGAAGATCCGGTGAGCAGCTGAAACAAATATCATCCAGCCTGAATTGGCACAGGAGATTCAGCTGGGTGTGACAGTTTGCAGCCTGGTGACAGTTGGAGATGGCCGAGCAACCTCTTGTTGCTGAAATTTCTCCCAGAGAGTGGCTGTTATCACAAGCCTATACATCCAAGAATCCTGCAACAGAGGCACCCCATGTTCACCTAGGAACCCAGGAACACCTAATCCCATGAATAAGTGAACTCAGACGAGCCCTGTGCCTTCTCATGGAAAGGTCAGATTTTACCAAGATAAAGGAGAGAGAGAACTACATAAACAGATACCTAGAGAAGAGAGATCATGGGGAGACAAAGAAAGAGTCCACATATGAAAGAGAAACAGGCATCACCAGAAAAGGAAGTAAATGAAATGGAGGCAAGCAACCTGTCAGAGAAGGAATTCAGAGAAATGGTCATAAGGTGGCTGAGAAGAATGGAAGACAAATTCAAAAATATGTGTAAGAACCAAGAGGAAATGAAGAAGAACCAAGAAGAAAAGAAAAGTGGCATCACTGCTATAAAGAACTCAATAGAAAGCATCAACAGTAGACTAGATGAAGCAGATAACATCAGTGAGCTAGAAGACAAGATAGAAAAAAATACCCAAGCAGAGCAGCTTCTAGAAAAAAAGTTAAAAAGCAGGAGGAGAGCCTAAGAGAACTTTGTGACAACACAACAAAAAACAATATCAGTGTAATAGGGAGAGGAAACTGAGCAAGGAAGAGAAAGCTTGTTTGAAGAAATAATGACAGCAAACTTCCCTGATATAGGAAAAAAAAACTTGCACAAATCCAAGAAGCTCACAGAATTTCAATTAAAATGAACCCCAAAAGACCAATGCCAAAGCACATCATAATTAAATTGGCAAACACCAACGAGAAAGTAAGAATTTTAAAAGTGGCCAGGGAGAGACAGAAAGTTGCCTACAAAGAATCCCCTATCAGACTAGTGACTGATTTCTCAACAGAAACACATCAGGCAAGAAGAGAATGGAATGAAATATACAAAGTCATGCAAAAGAAGGATCTGAATCCAAGAATACTGTACCCAGCAAGGCTATCAATCAAAATTGAGGGTGAACTCAGGACCTTCACAGACAGAAAAGAACTAAGGGAATTTGTTACCACCAAACCAGCAATGCAAGAAATGTTAAAGGGTCTGCTGTAAAAAGAAAAAAAAAGAAAGAAAAGGAAATGAAGAAGGAACACAGGGATAAAGAATAAAAATGGTGACAAACAATTATCTATCAATAATAACTTTAAATGTAAATGGATTAAATGCCCCAATCAAAAGGCATAGGGTAACTGAGTGGATAAGAAAACATGAGCCATATATCTGCTGTCTACAGGAAACCCACCTCAGAAAAAAAGATGCACACAGACTGATGATGAAGGGATGGAAAAAGGCTTTTCAGGCGAATGGAAATGAAAAAAAAAGCTGGGGTAGCAATACTTACATCTGACAAATTAGATCTCAAAGTGAAGGACATAAAAAGAGATAAGGAAGGTCACTTCATAATATAAATGGATCAATCCAACAAGAAGAAATAACTCTGGTAAACATATACACACCCAATATAAGAGCATTCAAATACATATAAAAAAAAAAAAACTTCTGGAGGATATCAAGGGAGAGATTGACAGCAATACAATCATAGTGGGGGACTTTAATACCTCACTATCACTATTGGACAAATCCTCTAAACAAAAAATGAGCAAATAAACATCAATCCTAAATGACTTGCTAGATCAGATGGAATTAATCAACATCTTCAGAACACTTCACCCCAAAGCCACAGAATATACATTCTTCTCAAGTTAACATGGGTCATTCTCAAAGATAGACCATATATTGGGTCACAGGCAAAGTCTCTTCAAATTCAAAAAGATAGAAATCATACTAAGCATCTTCTCAGATCACAATGGCATAAAACTGGAAATCAACTATAATAAAAACAATCCAAAACAATCAAAAC
The DNA here is from genome assembly GCA_004026665.1 of Murina feae. Lineage (NCBI taxonomy): Eukaryota > Metazoa > Chordata > Mammalia > Chiroptera > Vespertilionidae > Murina > Murina feae. The sequence continues at coordinate 42,034 of PVJC01004772.1, forward strand.
ACATGGAGACTAAGTAGCATGCTATTAAACAATGACTGGGTTACCACAGAGATCAAAAAAGAAATAAAAAACATCATGGCAACAAATGACAATGAAAACACAACCAAAACCTATGGGACACAGCAAAAGCAGTCTTAATAGGGAAGTTCATAGCTCTACAAGCCTATTGCAAAAAAACAAAAACAAAAAATGATAATAAATTACCTAAACCTACAACTCAAAGAGTTATAAAGAGAGCAACAAGAAAAGCCCAGTGTAAGTAGAAGGAAAGAAATAATAAAGATCAGAGCAGAGATAAATAACATAGAGACAAAAAAAAAAAAAAACAACAAAAAAAAAAACAATACGAAAGATCAACAAAACCAAGAGCTGGTTCTTTGAAAGGATAAACAAGATTGATGAACCTCCAGCCAAGCTCACCAAGAAGCAAAGAGAGAGGACCCAAATAAACAAAATCAAAAATGAAAGAGGAGAAATAACAACAGACCCCACAGAAATACAAAGGATTGTTAAAAAATACTATGAACAACTCTATTCCAACAAACTGGAAAACCTGGAGGAAATGGATATATTCCTAGAAAAATACAACCTTCCAAAACTCAATCAGGAAAAATCTAAAAATCTTAATAGGCCAATAACTATGGAAGAAATTGAAGCAGTAATCAACAATCTTCCAGCGAATAAAAGCCCGGGACCAGATGGCTTCACAGGGGAGTTTTACCAAACATTCAAGGAAGAACTAAAACCTATCCTCCTCAGATTATTCCAAAAAATTCAAAAGGAAGGAACACTTCCAAGCTCATCCTATGAAGCCAGCATTACCCTAATACCAAAACCAGATAAAGACAACACAATGAAAGAGAATTACAGGCCAATATCCCTCATGAACATAGATGCCAAAATCCTAGCAAATCAGATCTAGCAGTACATCAGAAAGATCATACACCATGACCAAATAGGATTTATCCCAGGGATGGAAGGATTGTACAATATCTGCAAATCAATAAACGTGATACACCACATAAACAAAATGAGAGATAAAAACGACATATCAATTGATGCAGAAAAAGCATTTGACAAAATCCATCACCCATTTTTATAAAAACTCTCAGCAAGGTGGGAATAGAAGGATCATACTTCAACATAATAAAAGCCATATATGACAAACCCACAGCCAACATCATACTCAATGGGCAAAAACTAAAACCATTTCCCCTTAGCACAGGAACAAGACAGGGATGTCCACTCTCACCACTCCTGTTCGACATAGTACTGGAATTATTAGTCATTGCAATTAGACAAGAAGAAGAAACAAAAGCCATCCAAATTGGAAAAGAAGTAAAACTCTCCTTATTCGCAGATGACATGATATTGTACATAAAAACCCTAAAGACTCCATCAAAAAATTATTAGACTTAATAAATAAATTCAGCAATGTAGCAGAATACAAAATTAATGCCAAGAAATCTATGGCATTTCTATACACCAATAGTGAACTTATAGAAAGAGAGACTACAGAAGCAATCCCATTCACCATCACATCAAAAAAATTAAGATACCTAGGAATAAACTTAACTAAGGAGGTAAAAGACCTATATGCGGAAAACCACAGGACACTGAAAAAAGAGATAGAGAAAGACATAAACAGATGGAAGAACATACCATGTTCATGGATTGGTAGAATCAATATCATTAAATGCCCATACTACCCAAAGCAATTTATAAGTTCAACGTACTCCCATTCAAAATACCAAAGGCATATTTCATGGACCTACAACAAACTCTCCAAAAATTCATCTGAAATAAAAAAAGACTCCGAATAGCTGCAGTGATCCTGAGAAAGAAGAACAAAGTAGGTGGATCTCAAGACCAGATATCAAGCTGTATTACAGAGCCACAGTGCTCAAAACTGCCTGATACTGACACAAGAATAGGCATATAGACCAATGGAACAGAATAGAGAACCCAGAAATTGACCCAAACCAATATGCTCAATTAATATTTAACAAAGGAGGCAAGAACATTCAATGGAGTCATGACAGTCTTTTCAATAAATGGTGTTGGGAAAATTGGACAGATACATGCAAAAAAATGAAACTAGACCACCAACTTACATCATTCACAAAAATAAACTCAAAATGGATAAAGGACTTAAATGTAAGATGGGAAACCATAAAAAATACTAGAGGAATACAAAGGCAACAAAATCTCAGACATATGCCAAAGCAATTTCTTCACCGTTACAGCTCCTAGGGCATTGGAAACTAAAGAGAAGATAAACAAATGGGACTTTATCAAAATAAAAAGCTTCTGCACAGCAAAAGAAACCATCAACAAAACAGCAAGAAAGCCCACTGCATGGGAAAACATATTTGCCAATGTTATCACTGATAAAAGTTTAATCTCCAACATTTATAGAGAACTCATACAACTTAACAAAAGATAAACAATCCAATCAAAAAATGAGCAAAGTACCTAAATAGTTACTTTTCAAAAGAGGACATTCAGAAAGCCAAGAGATATATGAAAACGTGCTCAAAGTTACTACTCATCAGAGAGATGCAAATCAAAACAACAATGAGGTACCATCTCACACCTGTAAGAATGGCTATCATCAACAAATCAACAAATGACAAGTGCTGGAGAGGATGCGGAGAAAAAGGAACCCTCATGCACTGCTGGTGGGAATATAGACTGGTGCAACCGCTATGGAAGACAGTATGGCATTTCCTCAAAAATTTAAAAATGGAACTGCCATTTGACCCAGTTGTCCCACTTTAGGGATATTTCCCAAGAAGCCAGAAACACCAATCAGAAAGGATATATGCACCCCTATGTTCATAGCAGCACAATTCACCATAGCTAAGATTTGGAAACAGCCTAAGTGCCCATTAGCAGATGAATGGATTAGAAAGCTGTGGTACATCTACACAATGAAATACTATGCTGCTGTAAAAAAGAAGGAATTCTTACCATTTGCATCAGCATACATGGAACTGGAAAGCATTATGCTACATGAAATAAGCCAATCAATGAAAGGAAAATACCACATGACATCACTCACCTATGGATAATAAAGACAATCATAAACTGATAAACAAAAATTAGATACAGAAGCAGAGCAGCATCAAACAGACTGTCAAACTACAGCAGGAAGGCCAGGGAAGGTTGCAGGGGAAGGAAAAGAGATCAACCAAAGGACTTTTATGCATCCACGTAAGCATAACCAATGGACACAAGACACTGGGAGGTAGGGGACGATCGGGGAAGGTCAAGAGGGGAAAAAAGAGACATATGTACTACTCTTTGTAATATTTTAAGCAATATTAAAAAAATAAAGTATAATTGAAAAGTAAGGTTAAAAATTTTTTTAAAATAAAAAAAGGAATGTAAAAGCCAAAACATCGGCCCAGTAAATTTGCCTTTACAAATTGACCCTATATATCTATATTTTGACCCTATATACCTATATATCTATATGTATGTATTCATAACAATTATATGCTCACTACAGTATTGAAATAGTAAAAAAATTTTTTTTGAAAAATCTAAAAGCTTATCAGCTGAGAACTAGTTAAATCATGTGTCCATAAAACAAAATATTATGCAAGTATTAAAACAATGATTTAAATATTGATGTACTGATTTGGAATTATATCAAATATATATGTATGTTCACCAAGCACAATGTCAAAATGTCTATACATTTTTCTCATTTATTTTAAAAGAAGACATATATGCCCTTGCATTAGGTTGAACTCTATGAAATTACTGACATTTGACTTTTGACCCACAAAATAGAAATTTTATTGATGTCAATCTAAAGTATAAAATATATTTTTTGAAAGATATTCAGGAAACTGTTAATGCTATTATCCTCTGGAAAAGGAGAGAGTCTAATTTAGGAAGCAAGCACAATTGTAAGATTCTAAACAATTTAATGTACTACTTTTTAGCTAAAAATTTGATTAAATACTTTAAATTTTAAAGAGGTTAAAATAGATAACTACATTTCTAAAAGACAAAAAATGAAAGCTATATATTTTAAATGTTACGTTATTTATATCACCTAAATACAAGAACTTTTGTGATTCTTACACTTTTTTTCTTCTTATGGTAACCCCTATGTACTGGAATGCCTTAAAAGTAAGTTTTAATATGATTTCATCCATAGGAAATCCAAATTTGAAAATAGAAAATTGTATAGATTCATATAGATATCTACTTTAGGTTTTCTTGAATAACAAATGGAGACCATAACAAAACAAAACAAAACAAAACAAAAAAAAACACAGTAAAATTTAACAAGATTATTTTTTCTACATCTCTTTTCCTAAAAAACCTATTTATTCTCTTTCCCCCTTTCCAAATCCCTAGTTATCTGTAACCCATTCTTCACCCCAATTCTCTTTTCCTTCTACCAACATGCATGAGCCATTTTCCCTGGTCTTGGTCTCTGTCATTACAGCTCAGCCCTCACTGGAATCTGTCCAGCAAGGGTGTGGAAGCATGCTGGGTAAGAAAGATACCCACTCTGGCCAGGTGACTCATTTGGTGGGAGCATCATCCTTTATACCAAAAGGTTGCAGATACAATCCCAGTTTGGGGTGCATTTGGGAGGAAACCAATTGATGTTTCTCTCTTACATCAACGTTTCTCCCTCTCTCCCACACCTCTCTTCCTTCCTCTCTCTCTACAACCAATAAACATACCTTTGAGTAAGGATTAAAAAACAAACAAACAAAAAATTCCTCCTTCCTTAGTGGCCACAGAGGAGAAGGAAGGCAGACATTGATATGATTGCCCCTCTCACTTTTTCTTTGCAGTGTCATTCATTAAATATCTGTTTTATATAAATCCCAAGGGAAAAAAAAAAGACATGAAGATGATCTCTTTAAAGGTTAAGTAAGGTTATGATATAGGACCTCATAAGGCCTGCTTTTACCTTCTCCAACCTTGAGCACTCCTTCTCTAATTCCCCTTTCCCCACTCCACAGGCCTCCAAGCTTTGCTTCCACCATTCCAGGCCTACTTCCCCAGACACCTGGATATCTCAATTTCCACCTCCTCACTTCTTCTAGGTCTTGGTTCAGATGTCACCTTCTCAATAAGGCTTATCATGACCAATCCTAGTAAAATGTTCAGTGCCTACTCTATTTCCTTTCTGGATCTTTAATATTTACACAGCATAAGTAAATTTTATATGATATTTAAATGTAATGTTTATCATTGTTCTGTACCTTCCAGAAGGTGAGATTTTTAAAAATATGTTTTGATTCTAAGAGCTTATATTAATTCCTGAGATATTGGAGGTGTTCAATAAATATTTGTTGAGTAGAAGAGGGAGAATGAAATAGAAGACAAATAGAAGAAAAAAAGGAAGGAAGGAAGGAAGGAAGGAAGGAAGGAAGGAAGGAAGGAAGGAAGGAAGGAAGGAAAGAAGATAATTTAATAAGAGTTCTTTCTCCTTCATCTGGACTTGTCAATATTTCATCTAGTCTCTTAAAATTCTTCAAAGATAATGGGCAACACATTTAGACCTGCTTAAAGCTAAAGCTGACACATCAGTTCATTCATTTCTGGTCCTTTCTTGTTCTGAGTTATCAAAAAGGATTATGGACTAATAATTGACCCTCTCAAACCAACTAAACATTTTTGAAAAGGAGATTTTTCTAAATAGTTAAGTATCTTATTTTTAATAGGTGTTTTTCTTTTTTCTTCTCTACTTACTAATCTGACTTTTTTTATACTTTTTTTCTGACTTTTTTTAGATGTCAATATTTTGTTTAAGTAATTAAGCTGCATTTAAATCTTAGAGATTTTAGAATGAATTTGTTGGTAGCTCATGGTTGTGCCCTTGTGCAAATTAGATAAAATTGTCTTCCCTGGAAAGACAAAGCTGCAGGTTGTATAATTGACAGACTTATCAAGGTTGACAGTCTGTACTCACCCTCCTCGGACAAGCACTTTTGTGGGTAAAACAACCTGTACAGTTCTACATGACAACTCTGGTAATGGTTTGTAAATATGAAGATTAAGTGAGTGCATTTTCAAATGCTTTAGAAGGCATACAAATATAAGCAAAATTTATTTTTAATATAAAAACTGAAGATGGTAGCCAAGGTGTCATAACAGAGACCAGAAGTACCCTTCTGCCTGAAATAATCAAGGGATAGAAAAAAAATGAAAGAAGAATGGATGACAGGAGACTGTGGATCAAGCAACAAAAATCCACAATCCTAAGAGATGGGTAACTAGTGAAGTAAAGCCTGTGATTGCGCTAGCTTACTGTCCCTGGTGGGTTTCCTGGCCTTGGCTCAGGAAATAAGTGAGATGGAACCTAGTGGACCCTCTGAGTTGAGGAAAAAAGAGGTGAAAGTCCAGGGAGACTGCCATTGCTATAGTTTTCAGTACAGAGTATCAGAAAGGAGAGCATTGCAGAAAGAAAACGTAAGAGCTCTGTGGAAGAGTCCTCTTGAGTATTAACCGAGTACTGATCAGCACATATATATGGAAAAGACATTGAAAAAAAAATTGGAGGGACAAACTCCCCGCATACACACAGGGCCAGGAAGAGTGCTGTTTCCATGGAAAACCTCCTGGTTGTCAGGGCATTGGGTAGCCAATTAGTAGGGAAGAGTGAACTTTGAATACAGCTGGATATTGGGTAGAGTGAACTTGCCTTAGCAGAGGATACGATTAGCCCTAAACACTGGTCCTACTCAACAAATCTGAAAAGTAAAAGCTGAAAGATAAAACAGTTTTCAAGTAAATTTATTCCAGAATAAAGTTCAGGAATATTTACAGAAATTTGAACTATCCTCATCCAGAAAGATTTTTTTAAAATCACAGTATCTGGCATCCAATCAAAAATGTCTAAGCAGGAAAACATAACCTAATAAAGATATCATTCAATCAAATCTACCCCAGATGTCAGCATTAGCAGTTGAAGACATTGGCAGTCATTAAATCTGTCAGCTTCAAATTCTATACCCAATAAAAGTAATTTTTAAAAATGAAAGCCAAATTAAGATTTTTAAGACATACAAAAGCTGAAGGTTTATTTCATTACCTTCATATACACACAACAAGAACTGTTAAAGTAAATTCTTTAGGCAAATGTACCTGATGGAAATATGGATCCACACAGGTGAATGATGACACTGGATATGCTGATTACATGGATAAACATATAATTTTTAAAGTTAATCATTTAAAGAGATTTTTAACTACTTAAATGAAAGTAATAATTGCCTTAAGGGGTTTATAACATCTATAAAATAAAATGCATGAAAATAGCAGGAAATTAAATATGGAAGAAAAGAGAGATACACAACGATAAGTATAGCAGTAAACTATCAGTTGATGGTACATTGCTAAGTTAAAGGGATATACCATAAATGTTAAAGGTAAGAGGATAAAATTGAATCATTAAAAAATTGATACAAAGCAAAACTGAAAAAAGAGAAAGGGAAGAAAGAACACATAAAACAAATAAAAAACAATTAATACTATGAGAGATTTAAACCTAATTAAATGTAAATGTAAGCCTTATTAAATGTAAATGTTACAAGTTAATATACTGAATTTTGGAATTATCAAGTTGAATAAGAAAATGAAAGGCAACTATATACCTTTGACAAGAAGCACAATTCAAATATAAAGACACAAATAGGTTAAAAGTAAAAAAAGAGGAAAAAGATATAGCATACTAATCTAAAGAAAGCAAGAGTGACTATATTAATATTTGACAAACTAAATCGCAGATCAAACTTATTACCAAGGATAAAAAGATCATTTTATAATGACAAAGAGATCAAATCATTAAAAGGACAGACAATCATATTTATTATGATTGACCTTCAAAATACATGAAGCAAAAACTGATAAAAACGTGCACACACGTTCAGTCGGATCTCGGGACTGTGCACTTGATAGAATAGCAGAGAGAAAATCAGTGAGGATAGAAATTTGAATTACACTATCATTTGACTTAACCTGATTATTTTATAAAACACTCTACTGAACAATGGCAGACAGAGTATTTATCAAATAGAACATATTCAGAGACATAAATCAATCTTCAACATATTTAATATAATTTAAATAATACAAAGTATGTTTTCTCCAACCACAATGGAATTAAATTATAAATCAAATACATAGGCACTTTGGAAAATACCCAAATAGTTAGAAACTAACTGACATACTACTCACATAATACATGGGTCAAAGAAGAAATTGTAAAAGAAATTACTAAGTGTTGTGTGTTTAGTAGAAATAAAAATGGAATATAAAATGTGTGGGATGTCATTAAAATGGTAGTGAGAAATTTAAAGCACTAAATGCCTACATTTGAAGCACTAAATAGCTTACATTCTTTAAAAAAATCTAGACAAAGGAGAGCAAATTACATGCACATTAAGGAGAAGAAAAGAAATAAAGGTCAGACTGAAAATCAGTAAAAGAATACAGAAAAACAAAGAAAGTCAAAGAAAATAAAAGCTCTGTTTTTAGATCAATAAAATTGATTTGATCAGAAAAAAATAAAACAAGATTTTATCTTATTTTAATTTCAGAAATGAAGACTATGAAAGTATTACAATTAATATTATAGGTATTAAAAAGACAATAGAAAATATTATGCACAATTTCATGCCAATAAATTTGACAACTTAGATGAAATGGACAAATAGTTTGAAAAACACAAATTACCAAATGTATCCATGAGAAAAGAAATAACATACATATTTCAATATCTACAAAATTAACTGAATTTACAGTTAAGTACCTTAAATAAAGAAACCAACGTTTCTCTAACAAGGATACAAAGTCAGTTGAGTGAGAAAGGATAATTTTAAAAAATGGATAACAACTGGATAAATAAATGAGTAAATAGAAAGTCACTTTTAAAATAATGAGAAGATGAGGTCCAGAATCCTATCTAATAACAAAGTAATATGCAAATTAGGCATCACTCTGTCACAAAGATGGCCACACCCATAGCCACAAGATGGCGGTGCCCAGTTCCCTCACTCCCGCCACTGGAGTGTTCGGGCCTATTGGCCCAGCCACGGGTTGGGCGGGGAATGCCAGTGGCTGAACTGCCAGGCTGGATCTGCCCCCCGGGGGCAATTTACATTCTGGCAGCTCTGCTGCTGCTGCTGCTGCTGCTGCTGCTGCTGCTGCTGCTGCTGGAGTTTGTGGGCCTGTTGGCCCGGCCAGGGGTCGAGGGGACCAAGGGAAGAGTCAGGATCCGCCCACTTCCATAGCAGATCCAGCATCACTGCTCCCCAGCCTCTGGAAGTGTCTGGGCCTGTCAGCCCAGCGCCTCTATTAGGCTGGATGCTGTGTTCAGGAGGTACATGCAAATGGACAGGGAGTTGACTCTAGGTTTTCTTGTGCAGGGGGTCTTGATGCTGTGTCCCCACCCTGGCCATAGCTCAAGGGAGAGAACAACATGCAGGTGAGTTCAGGAGTCTGAGAGATCAACACAAAGTGGTGCCTGCTCCAAGCTTCCAATGTGGCTTGGGGCAGGCCCCCAGCAGGGACACACACACACACACACAGGGCGCCTGCTCCGAGCCTCCTCTGCAGCTCAGGGCAGACCCCAGGCAGGGACACACACACATACACACACACACACACACACACACACACACACACACACACCACGACTGCTCCGAGCCTCTGATGCAGCTGTGGGCAGGCCCCCAGTGGGGACACACACGGGGCATCTGCTCTGAGCCTCCACAGTGCAGTTGGGGGTAGGTCCCCAGCAGACACACACACACACATACACACACGGTGCCTGCTCTGAGCTTCTGCTGCTAGATTGTGACCATCAGTAGGACATCCACGGAGGGGTCCCGGACTGTGAGAGGGGGCAGGCTGGGCTGAGGTCCCCTTCCTCCCGTGCACCAATTCATGCACCAGGCCTCTAGTAAAGTTAAATAATAAGACAGCCCCCAAGACAGTGTGGCTGTTGGTTGAGCACTGTCCATGCATGAAAATGTTGCTGGTTGGATTCCTGATCAGGGCATAAGCCCAGGTTGCAGGTTCAATGCCCCAGTTAGGATGCATATGAAGTAACTGATCAATGTTTCTCTCTCACGTCCATGTTTCTCTTTCTCTCTCCGTCTCCCTTCCTCTTTCTCTATAAGCAATTAAAAAAAACATAAAAAAGGGAAAAAATAAAGAAACAAGCATCCCAATTTAAAAAGATTCTAGCAGATATTTCACCCAAGAAGATATATGGCTAGTAAGTAAGCCCATGAAAAGATGCTTGGCATCATTAAGTGTCAGGCATATGCAAATTAAAAACACAGTCATATCCAATAAAATTCAAAAACAAATGGCCATACCAAGTGTTGGTGAAGATGTGGAAAAAATGAGAATTCTTATATACCCTACTGGGAGTGAGTTTTTATATATATTTAGTGGGTATGATAACTTTGGCAGTTTACTAAAATGTTCAAGATACACCTATGGTCTGCCAGGTATTTACTCAGGAGAAATGAAAGTGTAAGTCCATACAAAGACTTGTCATGAACATTCACAGCAGCTTTATTTATAATCAGCAAGATCTGGAAACAAACCAAAGGTCTATCAACAGATGACTACTGAACATGCATTACAATATGAGTGAGTTTTTTAAAGGTTATGCTGAGTCAAAGACACCAGAGAAAAAAAATTACATACTGGATGATTCCATTTAGATGAAACACTGGGAAATACAAATGTATCTGTAATAACAGAAAGTAGACCAATGGTTACCTGAGGAAGGAGAACTGGGAAAGAAAGAATAAAAGGGTGAGGTGGGGGTAAAGAAGCTTCTCTTCAAGCCTCATTTTGTGACTTCTCTCTGTAAACTCTTAGCTGCAATCATTGCCATTCAGAATTTAAAAATCATTTCCTCTTACCATAATTGGATAGGTAACTAGTAGTCTCTGGCCACACAGAAATAATTATCCTGATTGAAAACTGAGTTTCAAAGAGATAAATGAACCAAATCAGCATCGTCACCCATTGGCAAGTTTTACTTGAGGAAACTCAGCATGTGGACGACCACTGACAGAGTTTGAGCTTGGCAGGGACTGAGGTTTGAGCCAGCATGAGCATATCTGTCATTGAGATCGCCAGGGGTTCCACAGGGGTGGGCAAAAGTAGGCTAACAATAGTAATAATAAGTAACACAATAATAAATGAGTACATAAATAATAAGATAAGAATAAACTCTGTTTTGGGTGCTCACAATTGTAAATCTACTTGTAAAAGTCAACTAGAATTGAAATTTTGAGCAAAGAAGACCCCAAAAGCTAGTGTGTGCAAAGAATGTGGGCCTGAGAGGGGCTGCCTGGGAAAGGGATGTGAAGCGAGAACTATAACCTATTTGGGTATCTTTCCCAAAAATAGCCCATGAGCACACATCTAAGCCCCATGTCATTGAGGGAGTTGGCAAACGATGAAAGGAATTCTGTAAGTGCTAAGCTGGTTGGCCTCCCTCAACATGGAGCAGGAAGTGGATATCTACTGGTGTTTTAAAACCCAGTTTGCTGTGCACTCCGTGACACCTTCAAGGATGTCAGCAACTTGTCCATGGTTTGCAGCTCACAGGCAGATGTGCTCTTGTCAAGGGAGGACATTAGCACTGTCACCACAACCATCAGAAATGTAGGCCCCTTGATAAGATGCTTGAGGCTCTACTGTGTGCTCCAACGAGGCCACCAGGAATGGGCATGTTTATAGGAAGCCTTCTATACCTAAAGCCTACCTGTACATTGAAAAAAAAAAAAAAGGTATTTCTGGGCCCAGGAGAAGAAATACAAAATGAAGCACATTCTTGTAAAAAAAAATTGTAAGCCTACTAGCCTCCTGGAGTGGAATGTAAGGCTTCATTGGAAACTTAGTTCAGTGGGCCAGTCAGCCTTATGCTGATCCAGGGCATGCCTGCTGCCAGGATGCTCCGCACGTGCTAGGCTGGGAACGCCCAGGCTTACAGTGTCATACCTGCATGTGCTTACGTCTACTTTTATCTTCCACCCTGAGCTCCACACTCCTAAATAAACTTTTATGGATATAGAATATCTCACCACACTGGTATGTGCCATCTTTCAATAGTATGTGCTCTAAATAATAAAGTTTTGTTGATACCCTCTGCACTCCTGTTCTCTTTCACATGTTTTCATCCCATCCACCAGTCCTCTTTGGTGTGAGTGATTAAAAAAAGAAAAAAAAAAATCCTGCCAATAAATCTGGTAACCTATGAAACACTGAAGGCATGCTTTTTAAAAATCAGTGGTGAATTAGTAACAATTTTCTAAAGAAGATTTTCTTTTAATTATTGGGGAAAACATTCTTCTTAATTAATAGAAAAGAGGATGGGTTTCATCCAGATTAATTACTGTTGGGAACGTGTCTCAGCCCACTAGGCACAAGCTATTGAAAGTGAACAGATTAGCCACAAAGTTAAGCAGCTTGGGTTTCATCCTAATGAGGTGGAACATGGTAATTAAGTCGGGGTTTCTGGGTGATGATTTTCTGGGGGCCCAGGAACTCATAATGTTTGATGCAGTATTTTTTCATATGTTCTTAGCTTCTTCATAGTGTACATAGTCTCTGGGGTCACCATCATCCTAGGCTCCACAACACATACCTGCTTTCAACCTCTGGTGATGTAGTAACCACGCATCATGAAGTTCGGAACCTATCACCAAGGGAGCGAAGCCCCAAGACTACCACACTAACTCTCTCTTTTCATTTCGTATTACACAATGTCCACATGTTCCCATCACTTCCTCCTTTTCATTAGTCTTCTGCAACTCATGATCCATATTTTCTAGCTGCTCACCCTGGCCTCCACTCCCTTCCCTTTTTTCACAAGGTCTTCTGCTATGACATCTGGAATTGTGCAATTTAACAAATATCTGGTAGTCTCTTTATCAGCCATTTTATTTTTTAGTATTTGCTGTACACACACACCACTTTCTGATCCCTGACTGTCCACTGTTGACACAGCTTCTCAAGAAAGGATGGTTTTTATATTCCACACGCACCTCCTGGTCTGAAAGTAGATTTGGTATCTGCCCTGCCCTTCTAATATTGCCTTTCGGGTCTTAAAAAAAATATTATCCTTTGAGATATGATATACCACAATTAATCCTTTCCTGATTATTGTTATTTACAGAATTTTCACATCCTATCTTTTAATTAAAATACTAGAGGCCTGATGCACAAAAATTCATGCAAGAGTAAACCTTCCTTCCCCCAGCTGCCGGCACTGACTTCCCTCTGGCACCTGGGACCTGGGTTTCCCTCCTCAGGCTGCTGAAAGGCCCCCAGGACCCAGGCTGGCTTCCCTCTGGCCCTGGCTTCATCAGGAAGGATGTCTGGAATGACGTCTGGAAGACATCCAGTCTAAATAGCATATTATCCTTTTATTATTACAGATTGCATTACTTCATTCTAGACCATAACCTTTGCAGCCTCATCTCCAATAATTTTTCTTTTGCTCCATCATATCTACCCAATTCCATAGCCACACCTTGGAATTAATAATCACCTCTATGCTAATTCCATTGTTCTGCTCTCAAAACCCTAATCTGCTTTTATCAACCTCATAAGCATCTCTACTCCCTTGATCCTTCTCTTTGTATACCAAGTCAATAGCCCTGATATTTTCATTTATTTCCTTATCCTGCTTTGATTCCTTGGCCCATTCCATACAATAATGTCAGTGCATCTCCTCATCATGTAGTATAATGAGCTTTTCTGAGTCCTCATCTCACTGGAAATCTCAAAAATATTTTACTTTGGTGAATCCACCCTCTTTGTGGTGACTTTCTTCTTCTCTGGGCACCCAGCCCATTGCACTCCACTAGCTTTCCTCCAATCCTGGATACTGCTTTGCAGTCTCTTCTCAACCATTAAATGTTAGAGGTCTCCCACTTACTCTCTCAGTCCCTGTCATATGTCCTTTCAACTCTCTTCCTTGATGATATTCTTTTAATGTTCATGTGCACAAGACTTTCAAATCTTTATCTAGAATTCAAACTCTCCTGAAGCTCTCGACCTCTGTGCCTTCTTCCTGTGAATGTCTCAATGGCATGTTAAATTCAACTTGCCAACAACCAAACTCTCAATTTTCCTATTTAACTGTGTCATCTTCCAGTGTTCACTTCTCAGGGTAACATCTCTGTCAAGTCCCACAGGCTAAAAGTCTAACCTTTTCCCCTTATTTGCCATTTTTTTTTAATTTAAATTTCTTTCAGATCCATTCATTTGCTTTCAGTTTTGTCTGTACCATATTAGTCAAAGTTACTATTTATAATTCTGTAGACTAATGCTGAATAAGTTCCAATCTGGTGTTGCCATATGTTTAATCCCTTTAATCTTCTCTCCACTGTAACTAGTGTTATTTTCAAATTGCAAATCTGATAGGGGCCTCAAGCCCTCAGCCTTCACTCTCCAACATTAAAACCCATCAGTGGTTTTCCGTTACTCAGCTTGCTCTTCCAGAGGCAAATTATACTGCATCTCATTCTCAGGACTCCAGCATTTTTTCTTTTACTTGAATATGCTAGCAAATATTTGTGGAATGGCTTAACAAACACATGAAACATAATAAGTGTAGAGTTCAGTGAGGCTCTTGTAAATCATATAAGAATTTGTATGCAACACTGATTCTGAACAGGCAGGCTTTCCATGCTCAGAGGCCCCAGAGGTCGGGATTGAGTGGAAAGCAGCTGAGTTCTGTGCTTTTGACTTGAGCCCACACGGAGTGCCCTGCATCTCTCTCCAGCTTCCCACCTCCTTGGATCCAAGAACTCACATCAAAATGAGGAACTGCAGGCCTGTGAACTCAGGCGTGGTCATAGCCTGAGGACCACAGGAAGCTGATAGACTTGGAAATGATTCTCATGGCCAGCCCCTCTCTAGGAAGCACAGAGAGATTTCTGTCTTTTTACAAATATAGGCGCCAGCCCAGGGGGTCAGTATCATGGTTTTGAGCATAAACACTGCCCACAGGTGACCCTTGAATGTTTCAGGTCCATGGCAGACCTGAAGAATGCTGTCCCCTCCACGGGGAGCAGGGCCAGTGATCTAAGCTAAGGTTGCTTTCCAGCTGTGACTTGGATTTTTCAACAGTGGGAGAGTCAGGCTTCAGTGTCCGTGGACTCGATCTAACAGGCTCTGTACAGCACGGTGCTTAGAGTGCTTTTCCACTAAGCCCCACAGGGAGCAAGCTTGTTTTTATCTAACTCACAGGCCTGAGAGCATCTCAAAAGGAGAGCCAAATACTTTTTCTTAAAGGAGACTTGAGAGAGGAGGAGAAAGTGTATCACCAAAGACCCGTGACCCCCTAGTCACGCACTCCCTCCTTGAAGAGGGCATCGGAATGCTAATGTATGGGCTCTCACAGTTATCTGAGCTTAAAACACAGAATTCAGGGTCACTGGCAAGTGTGGGGGCTTCACTACCTCTAGAATACTTCCCTCATCCCAAGTGGCATTATGGTTTTAACATCCCAGATAATTTAACATTTAGGAAATTATAGAGGCAAAACTGACAATAATCCCACACTTTTGACTGAGCACCCATTGAGTCCAAAAACTTGGAGCCAATGGAAATATATCAATAAAACCAGTGAGGGACCTACATTTATACATCAGGTTTTGCCTCACTAAATTTTTTATTAGAATTTAAAGAAGTGACAGATCCTACCTTCCTCCTTCCTCCCATCATTCCTTTCTTTCTTCTTTCATTCTTTTGTTTTGTTTTGTTTTTCATGTCAGATTTATTTGGCTGCTTGCCTTTCACTTCCATTTGCAAACCACTTTAAGAAAGAGACTAACTTAGAGAATGGTTAAAACACTCAGGTTCTCTGTAATCCCAGAGCTGTTTATGACACAGTTGGCTTCATCAATACCATTAAGAGACAAGAATAACTCCTCTTAAATGATCCTAATGTCTCACATTGTTTAGTTTCATTGTTCTGATTCTATTACATCTTCTGATCCCTAGATTTCTGACATGTTCACATCTTTAGTAATCAGTAAGATTGGCAAGAGAAATGAGGATCTATGTTTTTGTCCAGGAGTCATGAGAACACATATTACTGATAGGATATTTTCTTGATAGTCACATGGCCAAATGTGCCCTATATTAAAATTTCCAACTCCATGATCTTATTATCTTGGTCGGGCCTCTATTAAGAGTGACTAGAACAAACAGGAGAGATCTGTGAGTTGACATTTAAGACACATTTTCATGCTCTGTAGAGATGCTGAGAAGAGAGCTGAGCCTCCTTCAGAAGCCCTTCCCTCCACTGAGTAATTCATTCAGGAGACAAATACTGAATATCTTTTATGTGTCAGGTGATCTCAAAGGCTCTGACCTAAGGGCTAGCCAAACAAGATTATGCTCTATTAAGTAGAGCAAGCGTAGGAGTCTGAATTTAGGAAGTGTGCCTGCCTTATCATAGGCTCTGTGATCTGCTGGCGATTTAGCACCATGCTGTCCGTGAGGGGCACAGAGGCAGAGGACCTGGGCTTAAGGCTGAGCTGTGCTATTTCCCATCTGTCACCTGATGTTTAAACAAGGGAAGTGCTCAGGAATATTGGTCATGTGTTCCCTTTCTCTTCATCTTTCACCACCACCACTACTATCATCATCTGTAACTATTATGACACTCTCTAGAAACTCAGAATCAGTTACTAGATTCATTTATGTCTTGTTGATCCAAATATTCAAGGTTGCAAATTCAAAGTCCAACATCTTATAATTATCAAGGAGAAATTATGGAGATTCAGTACAATATGAACAAAAATATGAAGGTAAATAACTTGGTTTAGTCAGCCATTTGTGCTAGTGTTAATGAGAGTATAATAATCAGGAGTGATAACTTAGAGTTATTGTGAAATTGAGATATTTGGAGACTAGTCCCAGTACTATTATTTGTTTTGTGCAATGTACAGTTTTCTAATATACAATTTTATAATGATTTTCTTGATTTGAACAAAGAGTGAACTTTTTGTTCTTTATTTTCCTGGTTCTTCAGTTTGATTTTGCTACCTGAACTCCATACCCATTACTGTTTATTCACTTCCAAACTGCAGAGCTCCCTGGCTGTTTGCTAGAGTAAGGTTTTATGTGACTGCTGGAAGGCAAGTACCAAAACATAAAGAATGTTTGCCATTGGCAGAAATGTCCCTTGTGAGACACATTTATCAAAAATGTGAAATGGGAATCAAAGGGTTGGAACATATGGAGCCCAGGTAACAAGAGGAGACTTCCATTAAAGATTACTTTACTGAGAATCACTGTATCAGGATGGCCAAAGATACTTTTAATATCTTTATTTCCTAAAGGGCTCAAGATGACCTTGCTTGAGGTGATTAGAAATATCTGTGTCACTTGTCCTCCTTGCCTTCTTCCTTTCTTCCATCCTCACATTCATCCACCCATCCATCCACCCATCACTTCTTCCCACTCTCACTTCTCATTATTCACCATTCCTCCTGGTGTCCACTCCAGTACACAGAACACAAACACAATCACATGCAAATACACACTCAACACAAACACACACAGAGTACAAGCATATGCTCATTCACACTCACACACCCCAACTCACCCCCCCCGATTAGATAGCAAATTATTAGATATCTAGTAATACGTGTACTTCTTCATGAGCTCAGTAATGCTTGTTATTCAGTCCTCTGTCATTTTTCTGTACTCAAATTACCAAACATGGCGCAGAGACTTTGGGACAGATTAGCTACCATTTTGAAACCTGTAGAAACATTCCCCACTCCCACCATGTGGCTTCATTCTGTATCTTCCTCTCTCAGTGTATTCGTTTAGCAATAGATTTAAAGAGCATATTTAGGGTGAAACTAAGGAGGGACTTAAGGTCATAAATTATAATTAGACATAAGCACCAGGACCTTCCAAACAGTAGTCTTCCACTGTGGATCCTTAACCCTTATGTGACCCTCTTTTATTTTATTTTTTTAAATATATTTTATTGATTAATTTTTTTTACAGAAAGGAAGGGAGAGAGATAGAGAGTTAGAAACATCGATGAAAGACACATTGATCAGCTGCCTCCTGCACACTCCCCACTGGGGATGTGCCCGCAACCAATGTACATGCCCTTGACCGGAATCGAACCTGGGACCCCTCAGTCCGCAGGCTGACACTCTATCCACTGAGCCAAACCGGTTAGGGCTGTGACCCACTTTTAAAAATAAGTACAGATTCACAAGCATAAAAATAACTCCCAAGTTATTGAGACTTGGAGTCCAGGTCTCCCTTTGGCACGCTTTTTAAGAAATGGATTGGAAACTGCTCACAGAAAGTTTTCTGCTTGCCACCTGGCTTCTCTCCACCTAGAACACTGTGTTTGCCATTGACTACCCTTCTCCACAGAGGATCATGCAAGCGATGGGCCCGCAGCTTTGGTTTCATTCTCGGCACAGTAAATCCACCTCTGGTGAGAAAAACCAAGCTCCAGGTTTTCTTTTGAGGTGAAGAGTGACTCTGAGACTGAGGAAGGGGCCACAGCCATGCCATTATTCAGTGTGTCAGCCGGCTTCCTGCCAGTATGTGGACCCCACATGCTGAAGTCCTCATCAGCTTCTTGCAAACCTGTTCATCCTCCCGTGCATTGAAACCTCACATCTGCAACACACGGGGCTTCTGCGTCTTCCTCTTACTTGCCTCACTTTCAATAAGCCCTGATTGAAGCTCATTTTCCTCCTTTGTTATAGGAAAATGAACCAATGCTGGGTCCTACCATGGGTGGTGTCAATCACATTGATTGCAGTTCCTTAATGTGGCCTCAAAAGGCAAAGCATTCTGGTCAGTGTTTTGTATTGTTTGTTTGTTTGTTTTAACCAAGATGGATAGTAGGTGCAAGCATTCCTGAGCCCTAGTTCAGCAGCAGATTGCCTTGAGAACATTTGATGTGGCCTGGATTTGTCATATTTAGCAGGCTGAGTACCACTGAGGGTACAAGTAGCAGTGCCTCAGTGAGTCTTATCCTATGAGGGCTCTACTGTACAAGGTGCAGAACTTGCACTTGAGGTTGAACAGATTTTGAGTTCTGAGTTCTAATCCTGACCCTGCCACTCACTGGCTGTGGGACCTGGAACACATGACTGAACTTTTCTTACCCTTATTTTGACTTTTGTAAGATGACGTTAATGACATCTCACAGTTTGTAGAAGATCTGATCACAGATTGGTGAACCAGCTCAGCTGAAGTAGCACCCATACTCAAAGGTGAAACTAGCATGAGGGACTCATTGTCCCATTGTGATCACTCCACAAGATCAGCTGGGAAATTATAATTAGACAGAAGCCCAAAATAACTTAAAACTATGCTGTCAATCATTTAACATTGGTAACATTTTGATTAGTTTATTTAAATGACTGTGGTCAGTTCTTTTTTGTTAACTCCTAATTTATTCTTCATTCTCTCTTTTGTGTTTCCCATACCCAGTGATTTCCTCTGATTCTAGACCTGAACTCTTCCGTTTTCTTTTCATATATTTTATCCTTAAATATCTCTGATGTTAGTGATACTTAAGATTTGCATTTGCAGATAAGGCCTACATCTTCAGGAAGGAAGTTAGTGACTTCCTTTCTGCCATTATCCTCATTCTATATAGTTTGTATATTGTCCATCAAACTGATTCTATGAATTTGTAAATTATAGAAAACTACAAAGTTAGGAAAGTTAAAACATTTGTGTGTGTGTGTGTGTGTGTGTTTGGCAACAGAAACTGAGCTGAACTACAAAGACACAGTCATTGACCAGGGAAGGAGGTTAAGAAAGAAGATATTTGTAATCAGAAGTGATAGGGGTTTCTGAGTGAAGGAAAATGAAGAGTCAAGATGACTTTTGAGTTTCTGATTGGGAACTACTGGCTGGGTGTTAGTGAGATCCACTCAGATGGGGCACACAGGAGACAGTCCAAGGTTTTTGAGGGTAGAGGTAGTGTGAGGCTATGAATTTTCTTTTTTTTTTTTTAATTTATTTTTATTGTTCAGATTATTACAGTTGTTCCTCTTTTTTCCCCCATAGC
>PVJC01004773.1:0-60946 GCA_004026665.1 Murina feae
CCGCCATGTTGGCTGGGCTAATTTGCATACAGCCGCTCTGATTGGCTGGTGGGCGTGGCTTACCCTGTCTCGGAGAAACGGTTAATTTTAATATTTCGCTTTTATTAGTTTAGATTTTTGTACTTTTTCTCTGAGTAGCTAATTGTTTTTCTAGTAACATACTAAGCTTTAATTTAACATTTGTCATCCCTCTTTAGTTCACTCAATCTTCCCTATGTCTTTTCCCTAACCCTGAGCTGTGGGCCGGGATCATATACTTTCTCCTACTTTTAACCAGTTCTGAAGTTTTTGTCAGCAGCGTTGAGCTGTAAGTTGAAAGTAATCTCAAGAACAATGTGAGACATAAGGTATCATTTCTGAGCATGTGCTATTTTGAATGATTCAAATTGGTGTTAACTTTACATTAATGTGGCTAGAATTTCATGTGGATGAAACTATGTGCATTCTTGGCTCTTGGGAAGCAAATGTTTCAAGTTAATAAGGAATAGATGGTAATACCGAGGACTGGCCTCGAATTTATGTTCTGTCACTTTAAAAATAATCAGAGAATATTAGTACTCCCAATAATATCAAATCTTAATTACACCCAGCATTCTCCTGCCATTCTTTTTTTTTTTTTAACTTAAGCTTAACTTTTTTCCGATCGGTCCTTGTTTTGTTATTCTGTATGTGAAATCATGCTGATAAGAGCTCCCCTTGACAAAATGGAAGTTCAACAATAACTAGTGTGGAGGTAGGTTTTGCTTTATGGGTGTTCAGACATAAGATGCCAGATACGGTAAAGTCATACCTTCTAACTTGTTCAGAGTTGGAGAACTAGGAGAATCCTCCTCGCACCAAATCTTTGAGGTTGTCATGATTCCCTCAGTTCCTGGGCAGTGTGCAGTAGGCTTGGCACATCACAGATTCTCAGATAAGGTGATTAAAACTATGTTCTGCCTATATTCTTTTAGGGTGTTCCCGGAATTCCTGGTGCAAAGGGTACTGCAGGTGAAAAGGTAAAAGAGTGAGCCTTTTAAATGAATGCTCTTTTTTTTTTTAAAAAAAACTTCTTTACATTATTAATATATTTAGTTATCATTTTTAATATTTACAACCTGCATTTTATTTTATATTTGACCCTAAGGAGAAATTTAAAAAGCTTTGTCCTCAAATGCTAATCTCTCTGCCAGCTGCAGAAAGAATACTTTGGCAAAGTGTTGCTGATCAGATTTCCTTCTTGACAGTGTCATCATTTGCTGGTGTAAACCGGAGAAAGCTTTACACTAGTAAAAGTTTTACACAAGTAACATGAGGAAGACATTCTTAAGCCATACAAATTATGCCAGAGAATAGAATGATGATGGTTAAACTTAAACTACAAAAGATGTTAGGCATCTTGTTCTCATACTGATCAACGAGTGCTTATGTTCACGTATTGTTTTTAATAGGCGAAAGAAAAAAAAATAGATAAAATGTGAATAGTGTAGAAATTGGAAACTATCAGATCACATGGCTGCAGCCCTCCAATCATATTCATCCCCAATGTGCTGACCAGAAGAAGTGTGCCTTGAGAGCGGATGGTGAGAGATGGACGGGAGATGGCGCCCCCAGGCCTGGGCCTCCCCCAGAGCTTGCTGGGAGGGTTTCTCAACAGCACATTCTCTCCTATTTCTTCATGTTGACATAAGTGTTTCTAATTATTCAAATGTCATTGTCAGGTAAAGGGCTCACAGAGGTATATTGGAGGTGAAAATGGTAGAGGAAAGACATAGTTACTATAGTAAATAAAGAAAAATGCTCTCATATTCTTGTCAGGCTAAAGACATTTGACCTTCATTTTTGGGGGGACATTTTGGACACCTTTCCTATACTTCTGGGAATAACAAAACATTATCCTGCATCTAATGAGCTGTGATGTATCCACCAAGAAGGAGAGTGTACAACCTCCCACGTTCTCAGTGTAAACCTGAGAAATTAATGTTGCTGAAGTGTAAGACATACCCGGACTGGGCGAGACAGATGGATGATTATGCTTCCTTACTGTCTGAATTATGCTGCATTTTACCTTTAGGGCAACACAGGCGCTCCCGGGAAACCTGGCCAGTTGGGGAATTCAGGCAAACCGGTAAGATGCCATTCAGTTCTTCCTACACATTACAACCTGTTGTAATCACTACACAAAGGATTGGGGAATGTTAACTTTCTCCCTGCCTGCTTTCCTCATAACAGGGCCAACAGGGGCCGCCAGGAGAGGTGGGACCCCGAGGACCCCGCGGGCTTCCCGTGAGTATTCTTTACCCTGGGACCCTCCCAAAGTGCCTTTTCAGGGCTTTGCTGGGCGCTCATCCATCCATCCATCCATCCACCCATCCATCCATCCATCCATCCATCCACCCATCCATTCATCCATCCATCCATCCATCCATCCATCCATCCATCCATCCATCCATCCACCAATGCCTCCTGTTGTTTGAGCATGTGCTAGTCTATATGGAAAATGAAATGGGAAAGCTATTTAGAACTACAATGTACTTGTTTTTTGAGAAAGTGGAAACAAAAATGAACTATTTTAAAAAAGCATGGTGACTTTTTCTGCTCTCATCTCATGCTAAGGAGATATTTTAGGGTGATAAAAAACTAAATCAAGAGAGAATCCATATTCTATATAACTCACCCAGTTAAAGCATATAATTGATTTTTAGTATATTTACAGAATCATGTAGCCATTGTCATAATAAAGTTCAAGACATTTTTATCACCCCCCACAAAGAAACTATTCACTTGTAGTCAGCCAATTGTCTCCCCCAATCCTCTCAGCCCTGGGCAACTGCTAATCTAGTTTCTGTCTCTAAAGATTTGTCTGTTCTGGAAATTTCATATAAATAGAATTATGCAATATGTGGGTTTTTAAATGATTGACTTCTCTAATGTTTTTAAGCTCATCAATGTTGCAGCCTGTATCGATACTTCATTTTTATTGTTAAATAATATTGAATTGTATGGATATACCACATTTTATTCACCCATTCGTTCATTGATGGACATTTGGCTTATTTCCACTTTTTGGCCATTATGAATAATGCTGCTATGAATATTTTTCTAGAAGTTTTTGTTTAGACATTTATTTTCCTTTCTTTTGAGTACTTAAGTAGGATTAGAATTGCTGGGTCATGTGGTCACTCTATGTTAATATTTTGAGAAACTGGCAGACTTCTTTTAGTGTGAGCTTGCAAATATCTGTGTTGCAGCAAATATAGCAATGTTATATTCTCAATAGATGCAGTTTAACCCTCAGAGAGAAACTAACTAGGAAATTAAATGTTATGCACTTCAATTTAACTTAAAAAAATTCTCTCTGACCTTCTAAGTTCTTTTTTTTTTTTTTTTTTTGAAAGCCTGCTGGGCAAGAAAAAGAACTCCAACTGGGAAAACAGAAACATTTTCAATCATTGTCACTGATTTCTTTTAAAGCATTTCTTGAGTGTGATGAATTAGGGTTTTCATACTTTAGGAGAGTGAAACATTCCAGGAGTCTTGTGAGTGTGAGAGCTTTTCCTTCTCATAGATACCTGTCAACTGACCTCTACCAGGTGGTTCCCATCAGTTCCCCTGCAGCCACGGAAACCAGCTCCTGCTCCTCACTGTGCTCCGTGCTCCCTCACTC
The DNA here is from genome assembly GCA_004026665.1 of Murina feae. NCBI lineage: Eukaryota > Metazoa > Chordata > Mammalia > Chiroptera > Vespertilionidae > Murina > Murina feae. The sequence continues at coordinate 3,647 of PVJC01004773.1, forward strand.
CTTACGCATGCTTTCCTTCTCTCTTGCTCAGAGTCTGTGAATATCTAATTAAAATACCCTCATTAGACTGTCAAAGCAATGAAGTTACAGCTAGGTCACCCTTCCACAGCGATGAAGATGCTATAGGACGGGTTTGGAAAGACTTAACAGTGCGGGAGAGGGCACTGGAACTTGAGAATATTGACTATTATGTCTAGTTTTCACTTGATAGAGCGGAAAACTGTATCGAGCATCTGCTGTGTGCCAGCACCGTGCACTGACAAAAAAACTGACACAGGTAGAGAGGGCCTGGCCCATCACCAGTAAAGTGCCAAGGGATGTATAAAGCAACGAATGAGAGGCAGAACTGCAGGAGGAGCAAGGTGTGTGTGTGTGTGTGTGTGTGTGTGTGTGTGTTTAACATTCTCATGTGAGGAGTGGCAGATCCCAGAGGAAATTATGCCTGTGCAAGGTTTAAGGTTTTGATTTTTGAGTTTCTGTGAGTTCAATTTGTTCCTGCCACTGAGGCTCAAAGCTTTGGTATTCGTCTTCACATTTCCTATGATCAGTAGGACCTTTTGCTTCTACCGCCTCCTTTTCTGAGCTCTCTTACATCCACTCTTCCTGCCTTAGCCCTCCTTTTCCACCCTGGCTCAGATCATTCCTTGCTGGTGGGATTATTTCCGTCGTCTCCTGATTGGCCTTCTCAGCTCCAGTCTTTCCTTCGCCTCCCAATAGGCTGAGATGGGTCTTTGTTCTCCAGGACTCTTGCACGTTGCAGGTGTCTGCATCTCTGACCTCCACCATAGAATTCCATTAGTGTCCTCACAGTCATGGAACAAACAAAAATGCCAAACACAATTCCAAAGGCCCAGAGAATGGCAGCACTCCAAGTCTGCCAGCACACACCACCCCGCTGCTGGTCTTCCCAAAGCACAGCTTCCATCATCCCTTCACTTAAAAGTCGTTAACGCATCTCCCCTGAAAGTAACAGAAAGTACAACAGCCTAACCCATCTCTTTATGCCTGGGTTTTACTTCCATGTCTGCCTTGCTCAGAGCCTGTGCTCAAGTCCATGCTAATTGCCCGGTATTCTCTGCACTTCCCCACCTGCCTGCTTTCTTCTGTTACACCTTCTCCATTTCTCTGGCTCTACTTCCCATGTACCTTCTGAGGTGTAACTGAAATGGGAATTCCACAATGAAATTATCTCTGATTGTGTCCTGTCCCCCAGAGAGAAGTGACCTCTCCTTATCCTGAACCCCGTCACCCTTGGCCCATTTCCACCACACGCTGTGGGAACTGCCAGAAGGCAGGGACACGTCTGACCCACATCTGTATCTTATATCTCTTTACTCAGGGTCTGCCATAAAGTAGTAAATATTTCTTGAAAAGAGCTGAATTGGAGGCATCATAAATCTTGCTATGCTGCTTATGTAATAATTGACTTCTCACCTGCTATAAATTTTTCAGGAGTGTCATAAGAGGTTATAAATATTCCAGTTCTGGAGCAGAGCTTCTACACCAAATTTCCTTGCTGAAAGATACATTTATTCTTTCATTTTACATCATTAAATTCAGCTTCATAGACAAGTTTGCACATTTTCAACTAGCCCTCACAAGTCAGATCAGTTTTTCTTGCAAATCTCACACCAAGAAGCTGAGTAGAAGGAATGAAAACCCATTTCTAATGTGCTCTACTAATGGATCAGAGCTCATTGGAACCTGTCTTTGAAATTAAGTGGTATTCACCCCTTTTCCCCATCATTGTTCCATTAACTTTTACCAATACTACCGCGAAAGATATTGCAGTTTGTTGGCATCTCCTGTGGTTATATGTGAGCATATACCTTTACCACTTGGACCAAGCTTCTGGCTCTAACCATGGCACGTCACTTGGTTTATAACTGGGTCTGGGTGGCTCCTGGTTTGGAGCAGGCAAGTGGTTGGGCCTCTGGTTTGGTCGTACCATGATGTGGTTCCTGGTCCCTTTTCCTCTTCCAGGCCTTTCAGAACAAGCCAGGGTTAGTTCTAATCTCATGATTCTCATGATTCTTTATGGGAGGAGTGCCATGCTGGTCTCCCTCCATTTTTCTGAGGATTATATACTCCTGGGGAAGCCTATATCACATTTCTTTTTTTTTTCTTTATTGATTAAGGTGTTACATAAGGGTCCTTATCCCCCTCATTCTCCTCTCCCCCCTCCCGCTCATGCCCTCACCCGCCTGATGTCTGTGTCCATTGGTTAGGCTTATATGCATGCATACAAATCCTTTGGTTGACCTCTTCCCCTTACCCCCACCCTCCCCTGCCTTCCCTCTGAGGTTTGACAGTCTGATAGATGCTTTTCTGTCTCTGGATCTGGTTTTGTTCATCAGTTTATGTTGTTCATTATATTTTACAAATGAGTGAGATCATGTGATATTTATCCTTCTCTGACTGACTTATTTCTCTTAGCATAATGCTCTTCAGTTCCATCCATGCTATTGCAAATGGTAAGAATTCCTTCTTCTTCTTCTTTTTTTTTTTTTTTTACCACAGCATAGTATTCCATTGTATATATGTACCACAGTTTTCTAATCCATTCATCTGCTGATGGACACTTAGGCTGTTTCAAATCTTAGCTGTGGTGAATTGTGCTGAACATAGGGGTGCATATATCCTTTCTGATTGGTGTTTCTGGTTTCTTGGGATATATTCCTAGAAGTGGGATCACTGGGTCAAATGAAAGTTCCATTTTTAGTTTTTGAGAAAACTCTATACTGTTTTCCACAGTGGCTGCACCAGTCTGCATTCCCACCAGCAGTGCATGAGTGTTCCTTTTTCTCCGCATCCTCTCCAGCACTTGTCGTTTGTTGATTTGTTGATGATAGCCATTCTGACAGGTGTGAGATGGTACCTCATTGTCATTTTGATTTGCATCTCTCAGATGATTAGTGACTTTGAGCATGTTTTCATGTCTCTTGGCCTTCTGTATGTCCTCTTTTGTAAAGTGTCTATTTAGGTTAGTTGCCCATTTTTTTGATTGGGTTGTTTATCTTCTTTTTGTTGTATGCGTTCCCTGTAAATGTTGGAGATTAAACCCTTATCAGTGCTAACATTGGCAAATATGTTCTCCCATGCAGTGGGCTTTCTTGTTTTGTTGATGGTTTCTTTTGCTGTGCAGAAGCTTTTTATTTTGATATTAGAGGCCCAGTGCACAAAATTCATGCAAGAGTAGACCTTCCTTCCCCCGGCTGCCAGTACCAGCTTCCCTCCAGCACTGGCTTTGTCCGGAAAGTCATTTGGAAGGATGGCTGGTCTAATTAACACATTACATTTTTATTATTATAGATAGTCCTATTTATTTATTTTCTCTTTAGTTTCCATTTCCCTAGGAGCTGTATCAGTGAAGATAATACTTTGGCATGTGTCTGAGATTTTGCTGCCTATGGATTCCTCTAAGATTCTTATGGTTTCCCATCTTATGTTTAAGTCCTTTATCCATTTTGAGTTTATTTTTGTGTATGGTGTAAGTTGGTCATTTTTTTGCACGTATCTGTCCAATTTTCCCAACACCATTTATTGAAGAGACTGTTTTGATTCCATTGTATGCTCATGCCTCCTTTGTCGAATATTAACAGAGCATAGTGGTTTGGGTTGATTTCTGGGTTCTCTGTTATATTCCGTTGGTCTGTATGTCTGTTCTTGTGCCAGTACCAGGCTATTTTGAGAACAGTGAGTGTGTAATACAGCTTGATATCTGGTATTGAGATCCCTCCTACTTTGTTCTTCTTTCTTAGGTGAATTATGTTTCTTAAAGTGCTCCCCCCACCCTATTATCAACAACCTCAAGCACAGAGGTCCCCATAGGGTATGTTGTTGAGTGATTTAAGCTGTCTTCCTATCCTACCCAGGCCCTGGAATGATACCCCTGTCAATAATTTATGAAACAACTGTGATAATTATAGTTTAGACAGACTTTTATCTACCTCTGTGCATAAGGTGATATTTAAACCTACACCTGAGAAAAACAGAAACTATATAATTTTATGAAATTGAATAGATTTCAAAATATCATAGAGGCAAATCTAAAAAGTATTATTGTGGTAGCACTAATGTGGTTTTTGAAGTTAATATGTAAATGGTATGTAAAAACAACAATTGATAGAAATTATAATTGAGCTTCTGGCTTAATCAGCATTCTTTTTGCCAAAGAGAAGCACTTAGTATAGTGATTTATATTTTCCATTTCTAAAATTGGCAAGGTACTAAGGGTAATGTTTATCCTTCAGCTAGTTAGCATTTTGGGTAATCAGGGAAATACAATCACCATCACAGTCTGGAGTACAATGAAATAAAAATCCATTTTTTGGGGGGGATAAAATAATGATGACAATGCAAGTATTTTTCTGCATTATTTTAAAAGTCTAGTAGTTGCATTTTTTTAAAAAAGGGAGACTTCCAAATAGCATTATTTTTCTGTCTTTATTGAAATGAGTATTTCTGAGTAGCTGCCACTATACCGAGTCTTCAAATAACATCAGTTTATTCAACATCGTTTCCTCATAACATTGACGAGATGCCTCAGGAGCGTAACTCTCGTTCATATCAATTAGCCTATTGTAAATATCCTTTTATTATACATTGCTTCACCTAAAATTACAGAAACTATTGATGATGTTAAGTGAGGATCTTCTGTGATTGCTTCTAAAGAAAGTGCCCTCCTGCTAATCCAGTGGTTCTCAACCTTCTGGCCCTTTAAATACAGTTCCTCGTGTTGTGACCCAACCATAAAATTATTTTCGTTGCTACTTCATAACTGTAATGTTGCTACTGTTATGAATTGTAATGTAAATATCTGATATGCAGCATGGTCTTAGGCGACCCCTGTGAAAGGGGCGTTCAACCACCAAAGGGGTCTTGACCCACAGGTTGAGAACCGCTGTTTCCATGATCTTAACAGAAACTCGAGAAATGAGGACCGGAGACTCGTTTTGTCCAAGCACAATTTGTGTTTTTAAAGAAATATGGGAGAGTTGAAAGGCAAAACACATGCAATCAAACATGCAATTAAAAAACACTTTTTTTAGTCTTTGGATAAAAACATGGATAAAAATAGTAACACTTCCGTAAACTTCCTATGAGCCAGACACTGTTCTAAGTGCTTCCTGCATCTAACCAATCCTCTCAGATCGGTACTGCTTTTAATCCCCACTTTCTAGATGAGGAAACTCAGGCACAAAGAGATTGCGCTGTGGGCCAGGCGTTAGCTGGTGCCGGAGAGCCAGACTTCAGGCCTGGCAATGTCCGCACCTCACCTCTGCCCTCAAATGCCTATCTGCTCAAGTCAAGGCTCCACAGGATGGTTGTTACTGGAAGTTAGCTTGCCAGATTCCAGTGGTACAAGACATATTCACCAACTTTTAGTATTTATAGAACTTTTGTAGTGAGCATTTATTAAAAGTCTAAGTAAAGCTTGTAAAGACAGACAAACACAGTGTAAGCCCAAACAGCTTCTTAAGTCTTATCCCAAGCCTACAGGATAGAATCTGGGGGAGAAGGGTGGAATATGAGGGGGAATGGGGAGAGGAACTGGTGGAAGATATCCAGTGAAATACATTTCTAAAAAGCCCTCCGGATTCTGATGCACAGCCCAAATCAGGAATCAGTGATCGAGGGTCTGCATCTTTTTTTTAAAGCCTTGCTTGGCTTCCGAAATAGGGATGCACTGGCTGATGTGTCTGAACATGTCAGAGATACACTAGTATGTGGCGGCACGGAACATCCACGAGCAAATTATAGCCTTCTATTATGGTGTTTACATTTTTAATGCTACGATTTTGCCTTTTTCCTCCTGGTTTCTTCAATTCTCTTATAAAAAAGGTTATAACTCTTATTGTCATGGGGTGTGTAGATATTAGCCACTGGGCAGAATAACCATTTCCCTACCAGCCTCCCTCACCCTCATCTGAGAATGTGTTTATCATCACAGCTGTTGAAACATAGCTGTGATGATAAACACAGAGATTTAGCTTTTATTTAGCACACTTGAGGTTACGGGTTAGGGTTAATTGCTCTCTGCAGAATGTGTTTAGTTTATCTTTTTAGAGATTACTGTTTATATCTTGATTATTCATGTTCATCTTAGTTACAGGTGAAATTCCAAAACTTGGAGAAAGATCATGCATGTTCTTGGAATACCTAGAAATGTTAAGAATGGTCATTAGAAAATCTTGCCTAACACTTTGTTTGTAGCTGTTTGGTCTTTGTTGTAAAAACAGTCACTACTTTTTTCCCCACAGTGAGATGATTTGCATAGAAATAAGCACGTTTCAAATGGCCAAGGATTTACAGGATGCAAGTGAAATACAAAAGAGGAACCACATGCTACATTTGCAGTAACAGAGGAGTAAATGCCCATAATCTCACCGATCCTTCTCTTAGTCCTAAGTATGTTGGGCTGTCATGTGTACACAAGTTCAGCAGAGCAGGCTGTCGACTCTAGGATTCTGAGCCACTCATATGTATTACCAAGGGCCTGCCAGTGGTTGAAAAATACTTATGAACTGAATAATAAGAGCTCACCAAAGACAGAGAAAATACGATTCCAGCGGAGAAAATCCTTGTCTTTGACTGGAAAGATAATTAATCTCTCCAAAAATAAATGAAAGGTTAGACAATCCTTTATTTTGATTTAGCTCTTTCGTTGTGGAAGAGAAAAAAAGGTACTATATTCATCATCTTTATTTTGAGTAAGATGGCATAATGGCTCATTTATTTAGAAATGAATGCTTGAGGTTGTGTCAAGAGCTGAGTTCTCCCCTTCTGATATGATTAATTATTTTCCCCACCGATGACTACTAATTGTTCTGTGAATTAAAGTCATGTTAGTCCAATGACATTTAGGATCCCAATCATGATGCAGTTCAGATATTATTTGAAAATGCCAAAAGAGCAGATATACTGAAGAAAATCTGTCTTAAACTCTGAAGTGCTGGGCCAAATTAATGGATGGAACCTAATTTTCTATTTTTAGATGAATAGCAGAATCTATCACAGTGACTGGTTTTCATTTAGACATATCATAGGCACTGTCTCTGGCTTCCAAGTTTCTTACATGGTTAAGGACCAATGTGTTATCCAAACTCATACACTAGTCAGGTTGCTTACATAAAAGTTTTGGAAATTATTTGCCTCCACAAGATGGCTAAGTTGGTTAGAGTGTCTTCCTGTACACCAAAAGGTGTTGGGTTCAATTTCTGGTCAGGGCACATATCTAGGTTGTGGGTTTGATCCATGGTACGGGCATGTACAGAGGCAACCGATTGATCTCTCTCTCTCTGCTCCCTCACCCCCTTTCAAAATCAATAAAAAGATTTTATCCTCTGGTAAGGATTAAAGAAAAGAAAAAATTTTGGAAAGTATTTAAGAGCATTTCATTTAAATCACCTATAAGTCATATGAAATTGCTGCCACAAAATTATACCTCATAGCTAGAAACCTATAATTTGGCAAATATTGCTTAATCCCTTTAGAGAAATTGAAAAGTCAGTAGGTTTATGGATCCTGACACTTTGTCCAACTTATAGATGAATGAATAGCATATAGGTCAGATCAGGATAATTTTATCAGAAGCATTTACAAATATTAAACATTAATATGAAATTGTCATATCATTTTAAAGAAAAACAAACTTTCATTTTAAAAACACTGTCCAGTGATTATTTATCGAATAACCTCAGTATTCAGCTTAGTTGAACATGCTTAGAAATAAAACAAGCTTTTTCCAGACTGCATAACACTGCATGAAGTTCTCAGGGAAAGAAATGGAAGAGTTCATGTGTCTCCTCGAAGTTCTTAATGTTTCAAATAAAAAAATCTAAATTGGTTCAGAAAATGAAATTAGAGTGCTGCTTTTGGTGTATTTTCATTATAAATCGTACTTTTCAAAGTGTTTAATCTTTTAAGACACATTTAAGACATGAGTAGAGCAAAGAATTTTTAATTTCAGAAACTATAAATTTCTACTATCTATGTCTTTTCAAAGTTGCAATGGTAATTTACAGGCAAACTTTTCTGTCATCTTTTTCACTTTTTAGGTTCAAGGTCATCTGCCAGATATTGCTTTAAAATGTACCGTTTGCTCTGAGTGTTAGGCATTGTGTGGAATGTACCTACACCTCAGGAACACATCCTCTAAACAAGGGGCTAGAACATGTACATAAAGAACCATAGCATAAATTATGTAGTGATCCACCAGCTCAGTAAAGTGGGTTGATTCATTTCAAATTCTATAGATTCAAATTATGTAGATGCTGAAAATGACTGAGTGCATTTCCTGCTGATGTATCAGTTATTTCTAATGGTCTGGAACCACAATGCACAGCATTGATGACATTCGCCGAGGGATGAACACTCAGGAGGCGGAGGCATTTTTTACAGAGGTGTCTGCCTTTAGTGGAAGATGTGAATACTTTAATGACATATTTAAACAAAACCCTTGGTAGGATATTGTTTTATCGGCATGATAATTAAGCATTTGAATGTTGGCAAATGATCCAGCAGGCAATCTGCTTGTGCTTTTCCAGGGCAGCAGAGGAGAGGTAGGACCCGTGGGACCCCCAGGCCTCCCAGGGAAACTGGTAAGTCATGTTTTCAGCCTCCAGCAAGTTTATTTGTTTCGTACAAAACACAATGCATTTCAAAAACTAAGCAAGGAGAGAAAAACGATTTACAAAGGGCAATTTAATCATCTTTTCTTGATTTTCATTGTTATGTGAAGATGTGAAAAAAGTAGATGGGTAATTTCAAACTATATTTTAATCAGTGTGGTTGGGAGCATACATTTTAAAACCGGGAGAGACATCAGTTGCTGCATTTGGCCTCTGGTTGTTCTTGGAATGGAAGAGAGCTGTGCTGAATGCTGCCTTTTCCTTCTCCAGCTGTGCTTGTTTACACAGCAAGAGGAGCAGTGCCCTGGCAGGGGCTAGACTCAAAGAGCCCACTGTTGGGAAGGAGTGCAAACGGGAATGAGGAGCTCAGAGGTGGGACAGAGGGGGTGGGGGAGCTGGTCTTTCTTCTCCCACAAATGTGGGAGAGAGGCAGATGTGAGGAAGAGAGTAAAACCAACCACACAGCTCATTAATTTTAGACAGGCGTCAACACACCCAGCGCCAGTGTGCTTTCAGTATTGCAGTAACAGTGATTCTGGGGACATGGTGTTTGCTTTTCAGGGTTCTCCTGGCAGCCCTGGCCTCCCTGGCTTGCCTGGCCCCCCCGGACTTCCTGGATTGAAAGGTGACAGGGTAAGCTTTCTAGTCCTCCAAAAGGCCCCTTATTTGGAAGGGATTCCTACTATGCTGAGAAACCAATCTTGCTTTTGGTTTTGCTTTTAGAAAGTTATGAATTTGAAATTACTGAGGTATTTGACATTACTGAAAGTTGAGATTAAGAAGCCAAAAAAAACAAAACAAAACAAAAAACAACCTAGTAATAATTTATCAGGAGGAGAAAAAAACAGAGGAAAGTAAACATTTCTGTGGTAATCATGCTCTCTATTTAGTTCAGAATTTACATTCTTACTAGTCAAGTTGTATATAAATGGGATCAAAGAATGCCCCAGGTTGCCCCAATGCTCTGGGTAGGACAATTGTCTGTTTCTCTAGGTCTTACCTGATTCTTGTTAGGTGGTGAGAGAGGGAGATGTTCTCTTCTTTCACAATATTTGTACTTGTGCTTATCCACCAGCTCAGTAAAGTGGGTTGATTCATTTCAAATTCTATAGATAAAAATCTTAAAATACTGAAAAAGAATTGTATTTTATGCATTACAGGGTGTAGTTGGTGAACCTGGTCCAAAGGGTGAACAGGTAGGTCCTACTTGAATGGTGTAAAATGCAGGGTTGAATGTGCATGACTATGCTCGACCAGCAGGGGGCACCCGCTGGTTTATGGGTGTAATTGAAATGTTGGAGTCCAGCAGTTTTTCTCAGTGTGCTTCACTGTGAGTAAAACCTAGCGTTTAGTTAGGCCTGTAGCCTTTCTCACTGTTTTAGTAAGCTGGAGATGATGATGGCTCTGCCTCCAGGGCTATACTTTCCTTCCTTTGAAAAAAGTGGCCCTGCCTCTCTCCTTCACAGAATTGGTTTATTCCGATGAAACCTTCCATAGTCACGTTATGTTTTAAGTTTCTCTGTGTCAAGGAATTAGCAAATAAACCATGCATATGAATTAGAACCAGTCCTTTCTCTGGAGATCTTTTCATACTGTCAGAGCCCTTTGTCAAAGACTACCTAATTATAAGATTGCTGAATACAGACAATAATCCTTAATTTTAGTAGACACTCGGCCTCATACTCTGGTTTTTCTCTAGCCCACTTTCTTTTTGTTTTCTTCTCACATGGGTTCTTTTAAGTTTTATTTTTCAATTACAGTTTACATTCAGTATTATTTTGTGTTAGTTTTAGGTGTACAGCATAGTGGGTAGATAATCACATACCTCACAAAATGCTCCCCTCAATATTTCCAGTACCCACCTGTCTAGGCCATTACATCAAATTAATTCATTAACTAATTAAATAATTTTTTTAAATCTTTACCCAAGAACATGCTTAGAAAAAGGAAGGGAGGGAGGGAGGGAGGGAGGAGGGGGGGGAGGGGGAGAGAGAGAGAGAGAGAGAGAGAGAGAGAGAGAGAGAGAGAGAGATATCAGCGTGAGAGAGAAACATCAATCAGTTGTCTTCTGTACATGCCCTAACAGGGGATTGAACCCCAACCTAGGTATGTGCCCTGACTGGGAATCCAATCAGCAACCTTTTGGGGTAAAGGATGACACTCAAACAACTGAGCCACTCTGGCCAGGCTAGGCCATTTTCTGATTTGGCCTGGCCACCGACAGCTAGATTGGAAAGCCACTGAGAGCTTTCTGTATTTCTGCATGATCCTGGAAGCAGTGTGGCCATTTATGAATGCTCTTCAATGTTGACTGAGCCGGGGGCTAAGAATTTTGAAATGTGACTTTTAAATTTTCCAATGTGACTTAACTTTTAGGGTGCCTCTGGCGAAGAAGGTGAAGCAGGAGAAAGGGGTGAACTTGTAAGACATCTTTTTTCTGGTTAATGATGGAGATTTACTGATTTCTTATTTCTCTGTCTGTCTTATCTTTTTTGTCTTCTTTAAAAGTTAATATGTTTCTTATACATTCTAACAAATGACCCTCCAAGATTATAGTCAAGATCAAGTAAGGCAGAGGGGAAACACCCGGATGGTGATGGACTGAGCCTTAAACCTTTGTAGAACACAGTGTTCCCATTCCCTTAGACATGGTGAATTCTCCTGTGGGTTTACATCTAGACATTCAGGGTGGAAAAAAAAAAAAAAAATATATATATATATATATATATATATATATGCATGCATATATTTTGGGAAGTAAGATAGAGGCATAATGCATAAGAAAATGTAATACAGAATTATAAGAGCTGGAAATGATTATCTTGTTTTAATTCATCATTTTCTATATATGCATATATATATATTTTATTGATTTCAGAGAGGAAGGGAGACAGAGAGAGAGATAGAAGCATCAATGTGAGAGAGAATCATTGATTGGCTGCTTCCTGCATGCCCCACACTCAGGATCAAGCCCATAACCTGGGCACGTGCCCCTGACCGGGAATTGAACTGTGACCTCCTGATTCTCAGGTGGACACTCAAATGCTGAGCCATGCTGGCTTGTATTCTTATGTGACTATAGGAAGTCTGTGAATATTGCCTTTAATGGAAAAAAATTAAAGTTTTAGTATAGTTAGAAAGATGTGGCTCACAAGTGGTGACCACGGCATTCTCTGTACTCTAAAACCCTCCAAAGGGGTGACCTCCATTTCCACTTGCGGCTAAATCCACAGGAAGACAATGTGAACAAGTTACTGTTACTGCCAGGACAGCTAGATCCCATGGCTCATCCTTACGGTTTTGACAATGTCTAGCATGAACTAATGTAGAAGCGAATGTTTGGTCCTTGGGGGTAGGGGTGATGGATTCCTCATCAATTAGTTTTGGAGAGCTTTTAGTGCAGGAAAGAATTCTGATAATGTTTTTATTCAGATTTTCAGGATTAGAGTTAGTATAAATGTAACATCTGAATTAGGCAAAGCTTCCTAACTATTAAGCAAATTCCACAAATAATTGTTTCTATTTTAGTTTTCTGTTAAAATTGTTCATTTTATGTACTACCAGTGCGAGGATGTTTTAAATCATCTGGTAGTGGAGATGAACTGATATGCTAAAACTTGAGCTGCATTCATATCTAGGCTTTCTGGTGGGAGATTTTTAAGGCTTTTCTTTCTTTCTTTTGCCTAAAAATATGTATATTTGGCTTGATAGACTTTTGGGATACATTTTAAAATATTGTTAGAGTTTGAAAAACACAGTCATCAGGTTTAAATGCCTATTAGGTTCTATAGCAGAATGCTATTCAATATCTTTTGACATTTTAATTCTCACCACCTAGCATTTCAGATCTGGATGGAGCCTTGGATAGCTCTGATTCAACCCTGGTGCTTAACAGATACGTTCGCCAAGTTTGGGAGGGTACCTGGCTCACACAGGGTTGCACAGTTAAGTAGCAAAACTGGGAGTAGAGTCCAATTTTTGAGTCTAATGGCTTCCTGTGGTGTCAGGGTTCATCTCTGTTCACAGTTTTCTATAGATTTCAGCAGCATAATATCTCTGTGAATACATTGTTTTAATATAATTTTGTTTTATTGATTTAGGGAGATATAGGATTACCTGGCCCAAAGGGAACTGTAAGTATAATGAACAGTAATGATATAAAATATAAAAATATCAATAATGCTAAAGAAAATGCAGTGTTTTGCTTTATGAAGTCATTCTGTAAATTCAATTCTTAATGGACTTATCTTCAAGGAAATGAATGTCTAAATTTATTTGTTAAGTAGTGGATTAATTCAGAGAACAAAACAACAGAGCAAATAGATTTGCCTATTGAACTAACTATTCTAAAGGATTTTTTTTTTCGTATTGTAAGTGGCTCAATGAATATATTACATGGTAATTTCTTCCCCAAATGGGCCATGTTTAAAGAACTGACTTGCGCTTCACGGTGATGAGAGTATAATTGAGTTTTGTTGGCAGTTGTACAATTTGTTGGCAAATATTTCAGTAATTTTCTTAATCTCCAGTGTATTCTTTTTGGGGAAGTATGATAGAGGCATAATGCATAAGAAAATGTAATAGAGAATTATTAGAGCTGGAAAATGATTACCTTGTTTAATTCATCATTTTATAGAAGCTAAACTGATGTCCTTAGAGATTAGATGAATTCAGAATTATAGAACCAATTAGTGGCAAACCTGGGATGATCTGTAATTTGAAAGGAATGCATTGGGACAATAAAAATTTAGTATAAGGAGAAAAGAGGAAGCTCAGATCTCACTCACCACCAGTTGCCAGTTAGTCTCCAAATCCTTCCTATTTCTGGAATCTCCCCACTCCTCTCCATCCCTGTCCAACACATGATTCTTGTGGCAGCCATGGCATCTAGAGAGAAAAGATAAAACACACTATCCCTGCTCTGCTTAAAATCCTTCAGGAATAACATTTTATGGAGTAAAATCAGATTCTTAGCAAGGTGTACATAGCTTTTGACAGAGTGCTGTCTGCTTGCCTATGTCCTCTCACCTCCTTCATGTCTGGAATCGCATCTGCTTGCGGTCCTCCTTACATGGCATGCTGTCAGATGCCTGTGCTGTTCGACTAGCCTGCTGCCTTCTGTGTCTTTCCGTCAAACAGCTACCTCCTCCTATGCATTCAGCCCCACTTTCTCTGGGAAGACTCACCCAGACTTGGTTACAAAGCCCAGCCCGGCCTCTTTGCACACCACCAAAGTGGAAATTATTACTAAGTTGTGGCTGTTTACATACCGCCTCCTAACGCCATGGAACAGTAGCAAGCTTCGAGTAACATCTTTCTGCCTAAGAGTCTTAGACGGAAATGGTTTGGGATTGAGAACATGTAAATGATAAACCATCTTAGAATGTGGTAATAAAGATGCTATTTCAGAGTGTAGCAATAATTGCTAATGTTCAAGCCATAAAAGAAAAATGAACCATGCAGTGATCACTTAATTTAAATTTGGATGTCATACTAGGAATTAGCTCTTGATTCCTCGCCTCCCTTCCTAACCCTGTCATCACCAACATGACGCAGGTGACACTGATGACATTAAAGTGCACTGTTCCAGAATCAGGGGAAATAGTTACCAACAGAAAGACTTTTGCAGTCCTCAGTGATTTCAGCATAGACAAACTTGACAGCAGGTGAAGGTTGTTCTACTTTAGTATACCTCTCCTCATCTCCTCATCTGAGGAATCCCCATCCTCACCCCTCCTCCCCCCACAGATCCAGGGTCCTTATCATGTCCTGGCGCCTTGATGTCTTCATCAAAAATTTCCTGTCTCTTGTTTCAGCAATATTTTAGCATTATCGGCAGAATCTATACTGATTTGGTCTCCTTTGTTTTCCACCAGCTCGTTAATGCATTTCTGCATTCATTTGGGCTTCTCCTTGGGGTTGCTTCAGAAGCTGTTACACTTCTGCACTCCAGTCACCTGACAACTCCCCAGCCTCCCATTGCACATCCTTCACTCTCCCTGTTGATGCTGCCTTTCCGGAAGGCTTTTAAGCCATAATTTCTTCCTAGGAGCATTTTTGACAGGTTGACTTAGGTGAATATAATTTTTTTTTTGCATAAAGAGAGATTGGGAAAAGCACACTTGCTGAGCTTTCTTTAGATGTGTCTGGTGAAAGCATTGCTTCATTGACTCTTCCCTTCAGTTTGAGACATTTGAGTGTTTCAAAGAGCTTTTTCCTAGAGAAATGTTTCCTATGAAAAGGAAGCAGGATTAGGTTGCTTTATGAACTTTCATATCTTTAACTCTAGCATCCCTTGCTGCCTCCTGTTCTTTTATCTTCTCATTCTTATTCTATAAACAACAGCACATTGTAATTACTGCGCCACAAATTCTACCTGAGGTACTTTAACACGAAGTGAATTAATTCAGTCTCTTTCTAAAGCAGTTATTGTACTTGAGGCCTCTTTTCAATGCTTTCAGGGGTCTGCTTCCAGAAAACAAAAATCCAATGTGTATATGCTTTTGTGCTAAGGAAACAGGTTATTTCTAACTTCATCAACATTTAGATTTTTAACTTTTCAATGCTTAAATTATGGACTTGGTCTTTTTGTTTCAGTATTTTAAATGCATTGATTTTAAAAGCAATGTTGTAAATATGGTGTTTTACCTGTATTGATCTAGTTCATGTTAGTATTTTATAACTGCTGAATATATCTGGCATCTTCAAATTCTCCAAAGGATCTTATAAAAGCTAAATGCCTTATGTTCTTAGAGACATCTTTGTTTTATGCTTTCTGTAGTGGTGATATACAAAGTAACATGTAAGAACTCGGTGGCCTTTTTGTGGAAAGAAAAAGTTAACAAGCCTTATTTACAGCTGACTTGCTCTTAGGAAGTGGCTTAAAGTGTAAAGAATGTGGTTTTAAAGATGCATTATTTCAATTACCAATTTGAAATAATAACTATGCAAAAAGGAAAGATTCTTTAAAAGTTTGCTTGGACTGGAATTCTAAGAGACTGTTGAGTTGTGTGGCACTGTGTGTCTACACTGGGAGATTCTCACCTCGGAATGAACAGAATGTAGTAAACCTCAAAGTCTGAATATTAATATTGTATCAATACTAAGCAGACTTGTATTTAGTCCTGGTGTGTCACCCTGTGCCTTTGTTCTAGGTGGGTAACCCCGGGGAGCCTGGCCTGAGGGGGCCTGAAGGCGGTCGGGGGCTTCCCGGAGTGGAGGGACCAAAAGGACCCCCGGGCCCCCGAGGCATGCAGGGAGAACAGGGTGCCACCGGCCTGCCTGGCATCGAGGGCCCTCCGGTGAGTGGCAGGCAGTCTCCGCCCTTTCTCTGTGGGGACCCCATCCCACAGCACAAGGGGTTGGGGACACCCGCTCCTGGGCAGTGTGGGCAGTTGTCCTGTTGTAAATCCAGCCACCGTTCCCTGCCACGTCTGTCCGTTTATCCTGTGATAGAGCCCGGTCTGTGGTTCCGTGTATAACTGCCTTTTCCTTTCCTGCCACAGGGGAGAGCACCGACAGATCAGCACATTAAGCAGGTTTGCATGAGGGTCATGCAAGGTAAACAAATCACCATGCTTGATTTTTTTGTATGCTTTAGAGGAGGGAGTTTTTATACAATACTCGTGTCAGTTGTTTTATCCAATTGGTCATTATCACAATACTTTATAGCTTCAAGGAAAAAAAAAATATTGCCTTTCTGGATTAGCCTGGGACTTTTTTTGGTACACACACACACTTTTCCCTGTTGAAACTACAATTCTCAGGCAATCTTTCCCTTCTTCAACACCCTACCACTCAGTGAGTATCCAGCACTGACCCAGGCTCTCTCTGTAGATTTCATGAGGAGTAACTGACAGACTCCAGGCCGAAAGAAGCATAAGGACAATATGGCTACTCAGGCACCACCTCTACTGAAAATCAAGAACAAGTATTTTATCAAAATGGCGACCAATGTTCACGTTTGTTAACCTTTACCTTAACTGACCTGTAGCTATGGCAATTGCTATTTTCCACAGCTGTTTCAGAATCGGCCTAGTTCTGAAATCACACTGAAAACGGAGGTGTGCAAATCCTCCTGTAGCAGGAGACAGGGTCCCCCTGGGGCTTTCTGACAAGTAATTGTCTTAATTCTGATGGGAACCACTCCTGGCAGAAAGGAATACTCTTCTTTGTATGCTCATGAGATTGTCTAATTTGTCCCGTAGAGTTGTAGAGTTTTCCAGAATGAAATGGTCACTCCTGTATTTGAAAACCAATACAATCACTGCAGACATCTTGAAAAGATACTTCCATTTTAAACATCACATATCCAGAAAATTGTGACTTTATACTAGCTCTTACTTATGTAAGGCACACGTAGCATACTCACATTGAAACAGTTTTAAAATATTGGTTAGAAATGTGTTTCCAATTCCTATACTCCTTTACACCTTAAAGCATGAAAACATGTTAGATTAGAATTTGTTCCTTAGAGTATTATAATGGGAATATTGCCTTGTTCTCTATGGTTTTAGTGGATGATTCTTAATCTATTTAATGATTCCTGAAAAAGCCCACAAAGGTATTAATGTTTAAGACAGACTGTGACTATTGCTAGGAAGCAGGCTATTTTTAATGTTCATTGTCTACTCCAAGCATGAAAAAAAAAACTTTTGAGAAGAAGAATTCATAAGAAGTCATGAATTCACAAAGTATTTCAAGTTACTTAGTATCTTCAAGCTAAACCCGTGAGGCTAGGTCTCAAATGGTGTCCCAGTACTCATTCTGGACGATGTCCTACCTCAGCGAAGAAACTAATTTTCTCTCCATCCGAGGCTTTCCGATAACAAGTCGGGATGCAGGTGACACCCTCATTCTTCTAGAACACCCCTCACCTGAAAGCCCTGCAGTTTAGTTTAGTTTTTTCATTCAATCCCCATCCTTTTGTCCCTGGTCTCACACCAGCAGCACCAAATATATCCAGGCAGAGTGAACAGAACAGCTCATGAAGCTTCCTGGCAGGGAGCCCCTGGGAAAAGGATCCAAATTGATTCACTTCCCACCACCAATTTTGAAGTTCTGGTGACACATTTTTTTTTTTTTTAAAGGCTCTTGAAATACCTCCCTTTTCGTGTGTATCCCTTTCATGTCTCTGATTTCGCTGGGCTGTTCTGTTTATTATCTTTCAGAGCATCTTGCTGAGATGGCGGCTAGTCTCAAGCGTCCAGACTCGGGAGCTTCCGGCCTGCCTGGCAAGCCTGGACTGCCCGGGCCCCCGGGGCCCCCCGGAGAGAATGGCTTCCCGGGCCAGATGGGGCTTCGTGGGCTCCCAGGCATGAAAGGGCCCCCCGGTGCTCTTGGTTTGAGGGGGCCTAAAGGTAAGCCTTTTGCCCACATGGAACCAGGGGACACACCGACCTTTTCCGGGGGTATTCGCACGTCCCACCAGGCTCCAGGTGTCCTGTGAGCGAGGATGTGTTCTCTTTTGCAATGCTGATGGCGGGCGAGGATTAGAAAACTGTGACATGGTATTCCCTTGACCTTGCTCCACGCAACAGCAGGGTGAACACCAGCATTAAGGCCTCTTGACTCCCAGCACTGAAAGTCGGGAATTTCCAATTATACGCTGCCTCAACCCCATCGTTCAAACTAAACGACAGGACCCAGAACAGGATCATTCAGCTGTTTGTTATTCTTTTCAGACCCTAAGATTAGCGTAGAGGTCTTCTACGATGACAACCGGCCGTAGGATGTTGGTATCGGTTACTTAAATGAAGAAAATTTGTTAGCAGGACATAAGACAAGTTACATTATGAGTTGGAGCTGCCTCTTCCTTCTTCTAAAATGAGACACTGGATGTTTGGTTTTGATGGATTTTTTTCCCCCCTCAGCTCTGAAGGACAATCTAACTTCACTCCTCCTTTAACACGTGAGGGGGCATGAGAGAGTCTGTTTCTTCCCCTTCTACTTAAAGCCCGTTAAGCTCTGGGATCCTTTTTTTTTTCCCCCCAGAAAAATAGGGTTGTGTGCTAGGTGTTAAGTAGGACTCGCAGAAGGACGGGTTGCCTCAGATGGCATTTGCTAGTTGAAGTCAGTATGTCATCTTGGGAGTGGGGGGTGTGTGCCCTGGATGATTTACAGAGACGACTAGATAAAATGAGGAGTTTCTATATCATGATGAGTGACCGACTGACAGCTCCCCGGGGAACTTCAGAAAGGTGTGGCATAAAATAAACGAGAGAAAGACTTATTTTTAAAATGGTGGTGCTCCAATTAGGATTAAATATTATGGTGCGAGTGGTCAGAGGGCAAGCAAGCTGCCTTTTTGGATCTGTAAATGAATTGCTGATGCATTTGGCTAACTACACCCTCAGCTGGAATAATTTCCTTAATTACATTTATTTTTTGGCGTGTTCATGTTAATAAATGAGCCCTGGCTGGGGCCTCTTGTAGGCCTGGCACCATTTCAGAGTTTGCAGAGGCTAGACAAAACCAGATATGGACAGAGCTCAGAGTTTGTCTTAAAGAGAACTGGAGAAAAAACTGATCTGAGAAAACGGCACAGGCGCTCATCGCTGTTCCGCTTTGAGCTGTTCGTTTAGAAACTCATGCCGTAGGTGCTTTACGGTTAGTTCCCCTTCATTCTGTAAACCCTTTTAAGAAACTCCGTTACCTTGTCGTCGGCTCGGTTGTGTTGGCGCCTCGGAGGTCTTCTTAGCTCTCGGGCGGTCACTTGGGAGCTGTGTTTGTGGAACAGGGGCCCCAGGAGCACCGCAGCACCAGGCACCTTGTTAAGAGCGCAGGCTCTCCAGCCACAGACCCCCCTGCTCAGGACGCGGAGGCGGGCCAGGCAGCCTGCGCCCTCTCCAGGGAGGATCCCGCGCAGCCAAGGGCACGAGGCCCATCTTCCTACTGAAAAGGGGCACCTGTTGGGCCGAGAGAACCCGCAGCCCTATTGTGCTCGGCTAAAAGGAAGCCTCCCTAGTTGGGGAGAGCCTAACCTTGAGTTGGTAACAGAACGCTCCTCCAGTCCCATCTGATTCATTTAAAATCGGAAACTGTTGACTTGCTCCGCTGGGAGAGGCTGCCCAGAGCTGGCTGCGCAGGCCCGGTGGGGCCGCACGCTGGGACCACCTGCGGAGCGTTCGCAATGACTCACGTCTGAATCCCATTCCCAGAGACGATGATTTAATTGGTCTGGGCGTTGGAATTTGAAAATACAAGTGATTTCCATGTGCAACCAGGGCTAAGGACCACCGGAAACAAAGATGAAATGTTTGGAAACTGTCCGGAAAGCTCTTTTTATATAAAAAAAATACTTTTATTGATTTCGGACAGGAAGGACGAGGGAGAGAGAGAAACATTAATCATGAGAGAATCATTGATCGGCTGCCTCCTGCACGCCCCACACTGGGGACTGAGCCCACAGCGTAGGCATTGCCCTGACCGGGAATCAAAAGAACCGTGACCTCCTGGTTCATAGGTTGACTCTCAACCACTGAGCCCCAGTGGCCAGGCTGGAAACCTCTTCACAGCACCGACCTGTGGCTGGGCTGGGCTGAGATGGCCCTAGGATACAAACCTAATTTTGAGAGGGAGAAAGGCACATTTCTATGTTTGGAACATGGGAAATGTCTCCACCACCAAGTCAATCATTCGTCAAGTATAGCTTGATCATAAAGGGATTTCCCCCTAATTTTCCTTCAGTGTTCATGACGTAGTCTGTAAGTGATGCAGTCCTTTTCTTTTTTTCTAAAAGACTTTCCCCAGCGCCCTCCATCTCTTCCTTGTCACTGGATTCATTTAAAGCATCACCTTTTCACGTTTCATTTCTTAATACTTGGGATGTATGCAGAAAAAGTAATCAGATTTTCTTTATCAGTCAATGCTGTCTGTCACACGCTTGGGAATGTATGACCAAGAATCACACATGATTCTTCCTATTTGAGACCTAAATGTTCACCCATTAGAGAAGAGAGATGCATTTCATTGTCAGCTGTTGCCTTTACCCATCCCTCACAAAGGTATGGAGACTTGCTTTGCCATGTTGTCACTTTGAGATGGTTTTTCTAGAGAAATTGTCATGTAAGTGACAAATAAGTTTTACTAAAGCTCTTAGTAGTTCAGGCTATGTCTAAAGTAAATCACTACTTTCCTCCTAAAATTTACTCTGAAAAACGTAGTAGCACATTTTCAACAGGAGCCAGTAGAAATAGCGTCAAGCGATTCTCAGAGCTTAAGTCGTTTATACATATGTTGTATGTTTTTGTTTTTCATCAACATGTTTCATACAATATTACACAAACATCTCAGGGCTGAAGCCCATGCACAGCGCACGTTTTATGTGTGTAATCAAGCAGGAGCAAAAGAGACATCTAACAGTCTGTGTTCACTTTGCTTAGTATTAAGTCAGTCTTTGGTGACATAAATACCATTTTTTGAATGTTCACAGTGTGGATTCATTTTAAGTTCTTTTGAGTAAAGCTGCATATTTTTTTCAGATATTTTAGTGAGTCAGACAGGCATGTCAGTATGTGAGTGAAGGTTTGAGAAAGTACAGTCATACTGTGACCAACACTTTTTAAATTATTAAGCTGCTCACATGATGATGGACCGTCAATAATAACTTTCATGCAAATAAAGAGCAATGATGGAGTGGTGAAAATTTAGTTTTAGCCGCTGTGTTCATAATAAGCTGTTTTTCTCTATAAACTGTGTGCTTTGCTTCATACCTTACGTAAAGATGATTTTTATAAGCTTTTTTATATGCATTTTATGACACAATAGGCTATCAAAGGTGGACCCTTAGTTCTGTAAGCCTCTCTTTGAACATCTCAGAAGACGGGCCCAGGGCTTGAAGAAATTAATTAACTCTAGTGATAAACAGAACCAGCCTGCAGCATGGCTGTCTTGGAGCCCATCTGAAATTTGTTTTCTTATGACCAGTTACCAGAATACAGCGTCACAACTAAGACAGCAGTCTTCCTCCTTGCAAGCAACATTTTCAAGTTGTCATGGCTTCATGCTGAATGTGTTTAACTTTCACTATCTGTGTGAAAGTTGCATTTTAATTTATAATTTCATCTCATGTACGAAAAAATATGGCACCTTTAAAGATTCTCTTCTCATTGCCAGTCTCCAGAATTGCAGTGATATGACATTTAAATTGCTAAGTTAACAAGAGTGCTTCAGCTGTTAGTTTTAAAAATGCCAATTGTCATATCTTCTCAATACAAGAAGACTAGATTAATGACGACTGTGGAAAAAGTAGCTTATGTGAATATGAGTCCATCCTGATCTCTTTCCTTACACAGTATTTACATAAATTTAAATTGCTTTGAAAATGTAGTTGTTTCACCATAAAAATAGCCACACAAGGACATTCACAGTTAAAATCAAAGTATATAACTACACATTCCTTCATAATGAGAGATGGTTGACTATTTGACTAATGTATTGATGGTTGTACAGGTATGCTTCCCATTTTTGTTGTACACATGACTTTGTTTTTAAATTATTACAAAGACTCAGTATTGAATGAGGTTGGGCTGATACAGATGTTTGGGAAAAATGATTTTGTATGGAATTTGTTACAAAATACCATTGCATTTTCTAAAAGTGTAGAAAATACTATAATACAATACTAACGAGAGAGTAGGATAATGCCTGCTTGTACTGGGAGCACTAGAAGTCATTCAGGACCAGTTGAGTAAGGTATCAGAACACTTGGCTAATGAGGCCGAGTTTCTGGGTTTGGTCTCTGCAGGCACCAGGGTAATTAAAGCAGCTTGGATCTGTGACTGCCGATTCCCTGAATGTAATCAACTGTCATACACTCGCTTGGTTCCAATCCAAACCATATTCTCTGTAAATAATGAGTCCGGAGTAGAATGTAGGCTCTTTTGATAGCACACTTTAACATTTGGAAATTCACTAATTTATCTTTGTTAATACTAAACTTACATTATTTAAGAATTTTAAAATATATAGAAAATATTTAGCAAAGAGTTTTTCTATCACTCCTGTCTCCCATTTGCTGAGGTTTTTTAATTCTTCCCCTGAGGTCATCACTATTGTTAATTTTGTCTACATCTTTACTAACTATGATATGCAAGGATATATGAATATAATGTATTTAAAAATGTGTGATAGCATATTTTTCAACAGCTAGCATATATTTAATTAAACTTTGGAATTTTTGCTGATCATGTAGGTTAAAATAATATCCTTATTACACTAAGTTTACATTAATTCCGTTATGAGAGTGAAGTCAGGGAATGTTTTTATATAGGTAAGAGCCTTTTATTTCATTTTACAGACTTTTTTGCTCATGTATTTTGCTTATTATTTATTTTGTTGTTGGCCTTTTTGTATTGATTTTAAGAACTCCTCATATTAGTTAGAACTCCTCATATCATACTAGAAAGGCCAACTTGAACCTGAGGTGGTAAAATAATTCTCCCTTGTTTTCTTCTGGTTCTTAAATTGCATTTAAAATGTTTGATACATTTGCCATTTATTCTGGCTTGTAATGTGAAAAATAGATCCAACATGTTTTATTTCAAGTAGGCAATTCACTTTTGCAACACTATTTAACAAGTTATTCGACTTTTTCCCACTTTGAGATGACACCTTTAAAACAACGAAATTCCTATGTGTATTTGGGCCTGTTTTTAGATTTTCTATTCTGTTTCACTGGTCTGTCTACTCATGTACAAGTCCCATAATATTTTAACCGTTTAATATTTGGTAGGATTAATTCCCTTCAAGTTGCTTTTCTTTTGGTAATTCTTATGACTATTCTGTTTTATGTGTTTTTTTCCTATGCAAACTTCAGAATGACCTCTCTGGTTTAAAAAATATGTATTTTTATTGGGATCATGATGAAAATTCAGTGTAGGACAAACTGATGACTGTTATGATGATGTCATTCCAGATGAGAACATTTCCTCAGGATTTTCTTATCCTTTAGAAATATCAAGTGTTTTCATGTTGTATTTGCATATTTCTGATTAAACTTATTCCTAGTATTTACTACTTTAATTGCTATTACAGATGGTATCATTTTTCACTACCAATTACTGACTTTTTTATATATGAAAATTATTGATTTTCATATATTAACTTTGTATCTCATTCTGCAGGTTTTTAAATCCATTTTACTGAATTATCTTATTGTTTATAATATATCTGGAGTTGATTTTCTAGGGTTTAATATATATATATACACATAGCATCTGGAAACAGATAGTCTTAACTTCTCAAACCAAATGCTAAGTAATAGTGACACGGGGAATCTTTGTACTGTTCTGACTGTAGTGGGGCTGCTTATCATGTTTCCCATTAAGCATCATGCTAGCATTTGGGTTGAGAGGAGAGAGTAGGTTTTTTTCATGTGAAGGAGGTAGACATTGATTATTATTTTATTGACTGTTGCATCGGGAATGTGTGTTTAATTTTTTCAAATGTCTTTTCAGCATCTATGACTATGGTTATTTGATTTCCAACCTTAGATCCATTATTATAATTAACTAGATTTTTGCCTTGCTGCAATCTAGTTGTGGCAATTTTATGACCTTTAGGTTTTAGAATTTGGACTTTGATTAAAGTTTAAAATTATAGAGCTTTATTTTTGTAGGTATATAGAAATATAACATTTCTCTAACACTATGCAGGTGACTTGGGAGAAAAGGGAGAACGTGGCCCTCCGGGAAGAGGTCCCAAGGGTTTGCCCGGAGCTACAGGTCTACCAGGTAAGTGTGATGTATGACAGGATGAGGTCGAGAAGTTGGTAGTGAATAGGATAATATTTTAAAGAATTGTTCTTTATTTACTTAAGCATAGCATGTGATACTTAAGAATGGCTGGCATTAATTTTTTTCCAGACCAACTTTAATGAAGAGTTAAATGATCTCTAAATCACATCTGTATTCTTTGTGAGAAAATTCATGTCAGGACTTGAAATATTAACTTTTTAATGGATATTTTAAAATTTGTTGGTCCAGCCACATGCACTTATATGAAATTCTGAAGGAATGGGGTCCTCTCCATTTCAATCCCAGTTGCTAGTTTCCTTTTTTTTTTTTTTTCAAATTTTAAAAAGTCAGAGCAACAGGAAAATTCATCCAAGTCTTCAAACTATTGCACAGAGAGTAACTAAAATTTTATTTTAAAAGCTCCTGTTTCAAACATCCTGATCTTCTAGAAACCCATACCCTCAAAATAAATACTATCTAATAAAAGATAATATGCAAATTGACCATCACAAGATGGCTTCCCCCATGTGGTCAAAGATGGCCACCACAAGATGGCCAGCAAGGGAGGGCAATTGGGAGGCTCCCACACCTACAGCGGAAGGCAGTTGGGGGGGACCCAGGCCTGCAGGGGAGGACAGTGTGGGGAGGACCCAGGCCTGCAGGAGAGGACAGTTGGAGGGGGCCATCCTGGAAGGGGAGGGCAGTTAGGGGCAATCAGGCTGGCACAGGAGCAGTTAGGCGTTGATCAGGCTGGCAGGGGAGTAGTTGGGGCAATCGGCAGGCGAGAGGTCGGGAGCCAGCAGTCCTGGATTGTGAAAGGGATGTCCGACAGGTGGGATTGGGCCTAAACAGGCAGTCAGACATCCCTCAAGGGGTCCTAGGTTGGAAAGGTGCAGGTTGGGCTGAGGGATACCACCCCTAACCCCCACTCCCACTTTGTGCATGAATTTCTTGCCCTGGGCCTCTAGTAAATATATAAACCTGAATATTCTTACTCATAGCCACAAAGAGCCACACACAAGCCACATATCACTGCTGTGTCAACTGAGGCCACAGAGCAGCCTGTGTGTGAGAGCCTGGATTCTCTAGCTGGGCATCCGTTCTCTCCTTACACACTGGTGACTCTGTCCCCCAGAGTTCAGGCTGCAGCACACTCGTCCACTGGGAAATGACTTACAGGCCCAGCCACAGAAGCCGCATAGCAGGATCGAAAGCCAGCCATTTCTAGAGCAAGAGTGAGGTGCTGTTGTACAACACACTCTCTTATCACTGCTCAGTAAGGGTCACAAACCCTGGCGCTGCGGAGAGGTCGGAGGAGCTGTGCAGGAAAGGGTGGCTCATATTTCCACAATAGATTTGCACAACTTGTTTTAAGGAAATTTAGAAAAAGAAATAATCGTGTTCTAATTCTGCCACAGGCTTACGTATTTAATCATGGCTATAATTGCAGCCCCAAACACCATTGCTTTCTAATTATACATTTCATTGCTCTTGGGGATTGCTTTCTCATTAGAATACATTTAAAAAATATGAACACATTTGGAGATAGCTCCAACTCTGCCTTTTTAAAACTGTGGTCCCGTCACGATATTTTCATAAATGGATGCTTTTTTTTTTTTTTTTTTTTTGTGATTGGAAAAGGAAAGAATCTGCTTGGAGCTAAATGGGACCAGGAGAAGAGTATTTTAGATGATCCTGGATTCATTGATAAGTGTTTAGAAGAGAGAAAAAAGTAATAGAATTTACTGAGTGCTTTTCTCCTTTATCTCACAAAGATAATGGTAATAGGACTTTAGGACCCTGGGGAACCCCGACAGTACTCTATGCAGGAGCCCTCTGGAACCTTCTAGGTCAATATATATCTTACCTAAAAGAAAAAACCTGCAGAGCAAAGTATTTTACAACCTTCTCTGTTGTCCCTTCTGTTAAACTTGGAACTCAAATCCTCCTAAATGGAATAAAGGTCATTTTGGTCATTCTTCTTTCTGCTACATTTGAAAAAAAAAAAATGTAGCCAAGGCCTTCGTTACATATCAATTATCGGAATGCCTTTATTCTTTCTGCACAGTTTGAGCTCCGACTCCTCTTCATATCTGTCACTTTGTTCAGGGCTAAGAACTACATGGTCCTTTGGGCTGTAATGCTACATCACCGAATGCGGACCCGTGGTTACTATTATAACATCACATTGACTCGACTTTCATCTGGGCCGCAGTGCTCTTCTGTTCAAGAGGCCACATATACCATGTAGTTTGTTTCTTCTCACAGTCAGTGTCCAGGCAGATGTGTAAGAGGTCTGGGCTCTGGGACCAGGCTGCCAGGTGTATGCACTGCTCTCTTACTCATTTTCAGCTCCTCTACCTCTTAGTGCTTCGTTTCTCCCCTGCCTGACGGCAATAATAACCACGACTACCCCATGGAGTTATTTAGTGGGACCCATGTATGTGTTACCACATGTAAAGCACTGGGCGTAGTGCCTGGCATATGGCACACATTTGCGAATTTAGCTGTTATTATGGCTATCTCTCTTTTTATATTTGAGGAAATAGGGACTTACAAAGGCCACATCTCCTGACAAGTCCTCTCGGTAACAGGTGACAGAGGCAGATACTTATGTTTCCTGCATTCAGGTGCACCTAGTAGGCAAAATGATGGGCTGGCTGTTTAGAAATAAGATTAGTTTGTCCCCAACACCCCAGCCATCTGGCTTTGGCATGTCCCCTAACCACTTAGTGTCTTGATTCCCTTTCTGCCTCTTTCACTGTGTGGGTCACATTAGAGACCCCTGGGATGCTAGAGCCCCCTCAATCCCCGGCCCCACCTCCAGTTTCTTACCAGAGGCCTTTAGTGGCATCACTTGATTGGGTCATCTCATTAAGCGGAACTCTCCATGCCTTCTGACGTCGAACTTTGCAGTGAGTTCCTTGGCACGCTGAGGAGTTGAAAGGAAACCATTTAACAATGGGTCCTGGCCTCCTTCATGTGCATTCAAACTCAGGAGGGAAAGGAGTTGAATGAGGGCTCATAGGTGTGTGGCCACCAGCCCTGTGACTTGTGAGCTGAGACTCTTTTCCCTTCTTGGACGGGGAGGGTAGAGCTGGCTGTGCCCTGGGCCCCCTGGATGAATGGGTCATTCAGGATTCTCCCAAGATATCTTACATGTCTGCACACAGGTGAGTTCCGCTGGGGACTATTGACTGGGGAAAACAAAAAGCCAGCAAAGGACACACTTAGTTTAGCGGTAGTCATTGATCTTATTTCTATTGCTGCAGCGATCTTAATTGGCTGTGGGGATCTTATGCAAACAAACCACTATATACCTTCTTTTTTTTTTCTCATTTCAACAATCTCCTTTTTATTATTATTATTATTTTTTAAATTTTGTTTTATTGCTTATAGTATTACAACAAGTGTTAGATAGGTCTCCATTTTTCTCCCCTGACCCTCCCCCCTCCTCCCCTACTCCCCAGTGTCTTGTGTCCATTGATTATACTCATATGCATGCATGCAAGTCCTTCAATTGATCCCTAAACACCCCCAACCCTTCCCAGCCAGTCAATGAAAAAAAAATACCACATGTCCTCACTCATCTATGGATGATAAAGACCACTATAAATTGATGAAAATAAACAGATACAGAGGCGGAACAGCATTGAATGGACTGTAGACTTATATACCTCCTTCTTAAACCTATATGCATTTAAAAAAGTACGTTCAGCATAAGGTGAGAAAGATAAGGAAGTCCCTGGCACATAAAACATTTTACATAAGCAGTGGATTAATATCAAACACCCTACTTAATACTTTAAATTATTTTCAGGCTGTGTGTTTTTCCCCTTTTGAAGCCTGCATAAACATTCCTTTCATTCTGTAGCTTGCATGATTCTTCCGAATGTCCTGGCGTGGCTTTGGCCTCCATCAATGTGACATGACTGCCCTCTAGTGTTTGCACAGAGAATGACATAGACGTTCCGTTTTAAAAACCATGAATGTTTGGCAATGGCGTTTTCATAGGTCCTTGAAATTTCTGAACACTGCGTAGTGGTCAGGCAGTTGGGGGAGCTAACACACATCACGCAGGCAAAATGGCAACACTTTAGATCTGTGCTGTCTCTTCTTAAGACTTGAAAAGTAGTTTTTACATATTTGTTCATGCAGCTACTGGATTTTTTGAATAACTTGGTGGACTGTGACATTGTTTTATTCTCAAATCAGC
The DNA here is from genome assembly GCA_004026665.1 of Murina feae. Taxonomy (NCBI): domain Eukaryota; kingdom Metazoa; phylum Chordata; class Mammalia; order Chiroptera; family Vespertilionidae; genus Murina; species Murina feae. The sequence continues at coordinate 32,233 of PVJC01004773.1, forward strand.
TCTTACTCAATAATTTTAAAGCCTTTGAGAGCGAATGCCCAGGATCAGGGCTCACCAGAAACTGGCAGTCTGTATGTGAAGGCTGTTTTATTTTTCCTCTGACGATTTCCACAGGGTAAAGCCTCAGAAAAATATTGTTAGTTTCTTATGATAGATGGAGCTCTAGGAAAATTAGTACTATCTCTTGGCTATTGTGCCTCTTTCTACTTTGTGGGCAATTCAGGCCCAATGAATCAAACAAAATACACCACACACCACACATACACACACACACACACACCCTCAGCAGAGTTTGCACATCAGTAGGTATGGAAACACAGTTAGGTAAGGCTAGTAGGCCCTTGTTTCTAACTCCAGCACTTCCCAGCTATGTAATTATGGACAATTGTTTAATCTTCCTAACTCTCAGGTTGCACTCGAGGAAAATGGATCAGTAATGAGCACAGTGCATGGCAAGGTAGAGGGAAAGCACTCTGCGATGATGATGATTGATGACGGTGATGATAACATCACTCTGCAGGGTGAATGGCTGTTTTTGCCAGAGGGAGAAGGGCTAGATGAACTTTTTATAAACTAGATCAAGGCTAGACAGGATGGCTTTGTCAAGTCCTTCCTCAAAGGATAAGCAGGAATCTGAAATGAACTCAGCGAGTGGAAAGAAAAAGCCTCTCCTAGAACGTGTCAAATGGGGAGCTAAGCATGAAAATCCATAATGCACTCCTTCTGCTTTTTGATAGTTTGTGTATTAGAGAATTACTTTCCTTAAATTGAAGGTTTTAGGCAGGAGGCTGGCTCTACAATTGTTAAATAAAATTTTGAATTAGTTGCTAACATTATAAGTTGAGAGCTATTTGTTTAAAAACCCAGCTTTCTACCTTCTCTTGAAAATCATCAGAGGTCCTGGCAGTCCTGGCCCATGCTCCCTGCTGGCAGCTGAGAGCTGGAGCAGAGCCATTGGTGACATCAGCTCTCCAGGTCACCACAGGCCTCAGGCCTCCCTGCTGCCTCTCAAAGCTGATCTGGAGTATGGTTATCCATTCCAATTTTCATCACTCGTGCCATCAGTTTTCTTCCATAAAAGACTGTGAGGACTTTCTTAATCCAGGGCTATTTCTTTATGACACTGGGAGTGAGCAAACTCTTTTTTTAAAGGAGCATGTGTTTTGGCTTTAGGGCCATGTGTTTTCTCTTGGAGCTCCTCAGATCCACCCTTGTCTTGCGAAAGCAGCCATAAGCAAGATATCAATGAATGGCCATGGCTGTGCCTCTAATTACGCCACTTACATGAATAGGACTTGGCTCATGGGCTGCCATTTGCCCACCAAGACCTACATACTGGCCTTGTCCCCATGGTCATTTGGTTTGCAACCTTTCCTTTGGGCATTTTCTGCTCCTAAACTTTTTAAAAAAAAAATAAATTTTATTGATTTTTTGCAGAAAGGAAGGGAGAGGGATAGAGAGTTAGAAACATCGATGAGAGAGAAACATCGATCAGCTGCTTCCTGCACACCTCCTACTGAGGATGTGCCCGCAACCAAGGTACATGCCCTTGACCGGAATCGAACCTGGGACCTTTCAGTCCGCAGGCCGAAGCTTTATCCACTGAGCCAAACTGGTTAGGCCTCTGCTTCTAATCTTGATTGATTTTAGCCTAGACCTGGTATTGCTACTGATAAGGCGCAGGAAAATCTCCTTTTATATGCACTATGTCTGGCCTAGATCTTAGACCTTAAAAAATCACCTTTAAGTGACCCCAGTGTGAGGAGATGTGAATAGGCCGTGGTAAAGGCGTGGTTGGGCTGGAGTCTCATTCCCAGGTGCTCTGGGCGAGAGAGGAACTGTCTCAGGGGCCTCATCTTTAGAGCAAAACACAGAACCACTGGCTTCATCACAACTTCATATAGTCAAATGAAAGTTTATGGGATGCACAAGGGGAAATTTCATCGCTGCTTACCTACAGCTTTGAGATGGTGCCGTCAAAGATAACGATTCTCTTGAAACTTATTAATGTTTTGTCCTATAACATTGCTTTGTGAGGCTCTACTTTGTGAGGTTCTTGGGGAGAAGAAGATGGTAAGTGTACAATAGGGTCTCTAACCTACTTGTCTTCTAAAAGTATATGTGTTTATGTCATAAGATCATGTAATAAGACCAAGGATTCACAAGTAATGTCAGCACTGAAATAGAAAGGAAAACGAAACACCGTGGAGAAGGAGGGAAAGGAGGGAGAAGGAGGAGCCTAAGCAAATGTGTAACTGGGCGTGTAGACTCGGCTTGCACCTTTTGGCCGAATGGACAAGTTAAGATGGCTGAGAGGGAAGGAGGGTCTCTGTGGAACTAAATAAGCACCACAGATACAAGTTGTTTTACACGGATTTCTCACTGCCACCTTTGCAAAAATCGCATAAAAGCTCTGCTGGTGTGATGCAGCAAACATTGCGCGGAAATCTGTCTTTGTTAGGGGCGCCTCACTGGGGAATCAAACAGCACAAAGGGAAGAGCTGCCCTGAGGAAGTGAGACTTGGGTGACGTGCCCTTGGGGTCGGCCCCTGAGAAGACTGTCAGGGAGCTCTGTAGGGTGCATTGCCCAGTTCTCTAAAGATATTAATCAATAATATCCTCATAATTATAGTAATAGCCCCATTTATCAGGCGCTTTCAGGCATAGAATTTAATTATAAGGAAGGCATCGTCCCATCAGAAAGTGAGAGATTAGTGACTGGCTAATGTCACCCTGTCTGTAAACGGCAGAGCTAGGCTTAGAGCCATGTGTCTGTCTGCAGAGCGTGTTCTCCTCACCACTGAGCGATTCTTATCCCTGTCTGCATATTGATCACCTATTAGAAGTAAGGCTGCCGCTACTGGAATGCGGTGCAAAAGAAATGCACTGGGAGCCCCACATGCCAGTTGCACCTGTGTGTTCTTTTAAATCTTTGAAACAAGTCAGATGGAAAAAGCATGTGGGTTATAAGCTGAAAGCAACAAATGAACAAATAAGACAAACAAATAAAAACTCATGGACGTGGACGATAGTATGGTGGTTACCAGAGGGAAGGGGGGGGGGGAGTAAAGGGTAAAAGGGGTCAAATATATGGTAACCGAAGGAGATCTGACTTTGTTGGTAAACAAACTGCAATGTACAGATGATGCATTACAGAATTACACATTTGAAACCTGTCTAATTTTATTAACCAATGTCATCCTAATAAATTTAATAAAATAAAAAATAAACAGTTTTGGGATTATGAAAAACAGCTTTAAGTAGTCACATTTAAAAAAAGTCTAAAGAATCGGGTGTAGTTAATTTTTAATAATATAGTTTATTTAACCCATGGTGTTCAAAATATCATACCATGTAATCAATACAACATTATTAATGAAATATTTTACTTTTTTTTCATAGTCTAGGGGAGCTTATAGTTCATATCGTTTTGACTTAGCCTCGTTTCAGTGCTTAATAGACATATGTGGCTAGAGGCTAGCAACTCAGACAGCACAGTTCTATAAATGGAAATGTGGGTTCAAAATGCTGAGATCTTACACTTTTAATTTCTAAGAAACCTAAGTCCAATGAAGGAATTTTATCATCGCCATCATCATCATCATCATCATCATCACCCATCATTTCCCAAAACTCCTATGTACACATGCCAGGCTACAGGGTCTGGTGCCTACTGCAAGTTTGCGGCCTTGAGTGTTCTCGTGTTCACATTGCAAATTGTTTTGTGTGTGTTTCAGGTGATCCAGGTCCTGCCAGTTTTGGGAGGAATGGCCGGGATGGTGAGCGAGGCCCTCCAGGGGTTGCAGGCATTCCTGGTGTGCCCGGTCCCCCAGGCCCTGCTGGCCCTCCTGGTTTCTGCGAGCCAGCCTCCTGCACCGTGCAGGCTGGTCAGCGAGCCTTCAGCAAAGGGCCAGCCAAGTGAGAGGCTTAGTTGCTGTATGGCTGTCTGCATAAACCATCCCTGGCAAAGGAGCTGGGAGGACAACCACCACCCGAAGCTGGGGCAAGGGGATGACAGTGTATTACCTTCAACATTATTGCAGAAGTCCTACTTGACAATCAGATTTAGATCGATGGTGCTATTCAATAAATCCTCTTTCCTTTCCCTTGGAGGAGAGACAGCAGTCATTGGTAAAAACAAACAACAAAACCTCCCTTTGAATACATTTATAATCCTGTTCCCAGGATCTTGCATGGTAGTGTGCTATACATACGTGACATATTGTGGGCCACGGTGCCAATGCACAGAAACAACTGTTTGGTTTACCTCAGTTGCAGTAATCATTTTCATTTGTAATGAGATGTTATCAGATTGTTGAGCCATATAGCGGATTTGCAGACTAGTTATGAAGAAATCCCTCTGCAGTCAATAGGATGGGTGCCTAAAATCCCCACCAGAGTGCTCTCTGGGTGACAAGAAAGCGCTGTGCTATGAGGAATGATTTGTTGGTTTCCATGGTCAGCCTGAATTTTTGTGGAATTGTACTGTATCCCAAACCTATTAACATTTTGAGCTCTTCTATATGAAAGTAAAGAAGGACTTTCAATATCCTGTCGTGCATAAAATTTATTGATGAGATTATTTATTTTTAAGGTGTGAGGTAACATCTCTGGTTGTACCCAAGAAGAAATAAAAATGGTTTCTTAATCTCTTGCATGTTTTCTTGTAAATAATCATGTTCAATAAAAAAGAGTCATTGAACTTATTTAGATGCATTAAAATGTAAATTACTGCTGTTTCTCTAAGTTTATGTTAGTGCTTTTTCTTTGCACAGAAAAATTGAAAAGCTGTTACTGTTCCCTTGAAGGTGCTACCCAGTGACAGAAATCCATTGTATGTGGGTGTGTGATGTAGGACGTGCCGCTTCATAGAGCTTTAGGAAATTCTAATGAAAGTTATGGACCAAACCCCGGAAAAATGCACAAATGCTTATGCACAAACATGTCTTCAGACTATTTCAGAGACTTGATCGACCCCTTAAGTCTAGCGTTGCAGTCTCTTGCCTTCATTGCAATGGTTTGTTAGCTCCCTCCTATTCAGAATGTCACTGTTGCAAAACGACTATTTCAGTGAATTTTTCTTATACATTTTATAAAGGCAGCTCTGCTAAAGCACTGGATTCTTAATAAGCTAGGTGTTGCCTGGCCAACTCAAGCAATACCTTATCATTTATGTAATCACATTGGTTTGCTATTTATCAACATCTACATAAATGATCGGTGAGACTTAATGCATTCATTCACAGTGCACACGCATGACTTGTCCATGGGCCTGGCACCGAGCACAAAATAGTCAATGCATTCAGTTAGTTTATGGAACTCAGTTCTCTCAAGTCAAGAGGAATGGGCTCTGATCGGATTTTTTCCTTGTGTGTACACTCTATACATTTAAAAATTTTAGCCCTATTTATTTGGCCAAATTATTGTGTAATCTGCCTTTGGGATTCTTTTACACTGCTTACAGCATCTATTCTGTACCTCCAGCATAGACTGTGTGTAAGAAGAGAGATTTCATTTTGTTTCCATAGATCATGCTATTTACACCCACTGAGAAGGACGTTATTCCTTCGTGTGGAGTAGACACATTTTGGAAATACAGATATCTGTTTGAGCTACTTGAAATGATCTTTATATAAGTGGCAAATCTTCTCAGGGTCTGTGACATATAGTCAAATAAATGCAAAGAAATTGCCTTGTCTTTTCACCAAGTAGTTTTATTTTAACTGGAGTGACATAATTAAATATAATAAAAGAAAAATTAGATTACCAAATAAATATGTTTCTCAGTTCGGTAATATAATCTTCATAAGAAGAATATACTGCAATGCATTTTTTTTTATTTTCTTACAAATAAAGATTTAGGTTGGTTAAAAATAATTGGAGGCTATGTTGAGAACAAAATGGAGAAGAAAATATATTTCTAATTTGTTACAAGCTAAATGTTCAAACTTCAGTTTAAAAAAAATAATTTCATAAGAAAACAACAAAATTTCATAAGAAAACAACAACAAAAAAATCCCTCAAAGAACAGTTCATTCAAATGTTTTACAAACTTAATATATAAAAGGCTACCCACCAAGCTCCACAGACATCATAAGCAGTATTGGAAACAACTACATACAAATAGATTATGTAAAACTAGCAGATCCTCAGTGGTGGGAACAATCATGTTAAACTCTGGTAAGTGAAATAGTTTACAGAAGCAGTAAATACTTGGCTGAGAAATTGCAAAGAAAACCATCCAGCAATATCTCTCTGTGAAAGAGTTATAAATATTGAATTAGACCAAATATCTCTCTGTAGCAAAACAGAAATCTTCAAAACCTCTCAGATGTTTTTTAAAAGTTGGATGAAGTGTCTCCTGGAGCACTTGCCGAAACAGGAGTATATGACTAAAGTTGGTCAGAAGCAGGCATGTTATTTGGGACAAGTGGTTTCCGATTCTTTTCTAGCCAGGGCTTCTGTGGCATTTTCATCCCAAATATCTGGCAGTTTGGATGAGAACTATGGAAATCACTTCTCAGTCTGACTGAACACATAACCTCACTGGCATGGTTTGGTGTAACTGACCTCTATCAGAAGAATATGATGAGTAGTCCTATCAGTTATGTAACTGAGTTGGTTATCTATGGACACTAAATATTTCAACCTGCCTAAACACATATTGCTATTCTTAAATATCATTGGTTAAGTCTGATTTATTTATTTGCAATCTGAAATAAGCATAATGTAAATCCCTACTTCAGAAGATCACCTCTTATTGTATTATTTAATTTTGGGCTATTATGGTGTCTCTGACTTACAATAACCTTGGAATAAACCAATATAAGGGGAAGGTCACTAGAGATACATAAAATCATGCCAAGTGTCAAGAGAATTGCTTTTAGACATGTTCTAGAAGCTAAAGTAAAAGTGAAAAAGCAATAATAATAATACTAGTGAATTAGTAGTTTTTCTGTTTACAAATGGGCACTGGATATATATGACTTTGAATATATATATTTTAAAAAAGAATATTTGTGCTCAATAAATATAGGTCAAGTCCTTTCTTTTCATAGAGTAAAATAAATAAATTTCAGTTGTGTACTTCATCCTTTTTAGTTAGTTTGTACTCTAGGACATGACAGTATTAAGTCCATATGGCTCAGTAAACATTATGTCAAAAGTAGTGACAATACAAATGTATGACTATGAGTACATGCTCAAATGCTCTTTAAATGATTAAGTAGAGGAAATGCACCATATTCATTAGAGTACCAGAAAGTGGATGCTGACTGCTTTATGTTTAGTCTTAATAATATTACTATTAATAGTCTTAATAAATGACAATCCATGCTATCTTTCCCTTAACATGCCTTCACATTTTGCTCTTGAGAAAATTTTTCTAAGAGTAAATAGAGAACAAATGAGGGAAATTGGCTCCAAAAGAAGTAACTTTCTTTTTGAGATTCATTGGAATTTGTTTTTGCCCTCCAAGTTGAAATTTTGTGTGTGAAAAGGCTTAAGAATATTTCTGAGAGAGTTCCTGGTTGGTTTACTACATGGAAGGGGAGCTGAAGATGAGAATAGTGTAAGTAATTTATAAGTAAACATGTAAATCTATTGACATGTTTTAATGTAACTAGTTTCTGTTAAGGAAACATACTGTATATTAACTTCCTATTACCTATTATCACTAATGATGATGTTTATGAGTAAGTCACTAGTAATTGTGATCTTGCACCAGTTCCTCTACACCAAGGAGTGCCGAGTGACTTTAGTGAGGAGATCACTTTGTGGGACAGAAGTTGCAAAGGCCTGCCTGCTCTCTGTCTTTTGCTTCTGCTTCTAATTCTCATCTCGATCATTAGACCAGATCTTTTATGAGCTACCATGGAGATGAGTTATACAAGTAAGTAGCATGAACTAAGCACTGATTTGTGTGACAAACAAAACTATAACGACCAGCACAGTATAAACAAGAACTCTGCAATAGACCAACTGACAGGTATCTTGCCACCTGTGTGGCTCATGCTTGGTATGGGAGTGCTCTTGGGCAATCCTGTCATGGCAGCCTAACAATGCAACTCAAGTGTGGCTCTTTGGCCACAAGAGGTGGTAACAAGTAGACATGGTGTTGATAACTGCACCTCAGAATTCCTGGATTTAGGGTCAAATTCTTTATTGCTGAGATAAGTGACAAGCTTATTATGCATCATGAGTATATTTAGGAATCAAGGCCTCAAAGCATTATATCCATATGAAACTTAGAATAAAATTAGTGCCATTCCACTTAACATGAGTATGTTGAATTCAACCTTAAACAGTTTGATGAGGTAAGAGAGAGAACAAACAAAATGGGAAAATGTTATTTTTTGGCACAATTAAGTTATAAAATATGCCATAAAAACAATCTGAACTTAAATACAATAAATAATACACTGACAAGTATTTAACCCTAAAATATACTTTAAATAATATAGCAAAATAAAAAGTTGTAATCACCACCTTTATACCCACAAACTTATTATAGTGAAACAACTGGCAAACCTTTTGACAAAATTACATCTTACTGAACTACCCCCTAAGTTCAGTGAAGTCTCCCATTTTACTGGTAGTATTGACTTTTGACAAATTCATGAAGTAGCTAACTCCTTGAGTTGTACCATTCACTATGGGACCTGAACATGAATTTTTTCCCCCCAGTGAGATAGATTTTCCTTGGACTTGGCTTTGGTTTTATAAGCCTTCCTAATCTCTGAGGAAAATTTTTGCTGTTCTGAGTCTGTCTGTCTGAATGAGTTTTATCTGTGTTCATCTTGTTCTTTATTCAATTTAATAAAGTGACCAGATATTCTGGTCTGATTTTGTTGAGAAAAATGTTGGGGTACACCACACAATGAAAATGAAGACATCCATTTGTCTTGTTTCTTGAGACTCCTACTGGTTAAATGAATTTAATGTAATCAATGCTACTTATACCAGCCAGCTAATAAATAAATATAATTCAAAGGCTGAGTCACTTTGAAGTATCCAAGCATAAAATATACAAATTCAATTCTTTCCTGCATCTCCTCCTCTTAGAAGCCCGTGTAATCTCTGAGAGGGAGTTATATGAAAGGGGGGTATTCTCCTCAACACTAGAATGTTAAGAAAGAACACTGGGAAACAATAACAATACACACCGCATCTTAAGAAGGTGGACATGAACAAGTATGAGAAATAATTTAAGAAGAAGAGCAGTGAGCAAATCTACGAAACTTTTTATGAGAATTCATTGAAAAACTTAAGCATATAACTATCTAGAAATTCTCAGTCTCAGGATAATATTACCAATGTTAGGAAAAATTAAAATGGTATTTTGAAAAATGGTGTTCCTTATTTTACTTTTGTAAGTAGTGATATAGTTCTAGAAAAACAAAATTATTATACAAATCTAATTGTAAAATTTTAAGTACCTTGAATGATATGAAGATTTAGACAGTGTGTAATTTTATAAATGGTCAACATCTTGTATTAAGCTAAATGAGTTTTGAAATGTCTGTCAAAAGCGAATATATATCCTGTATAAAAGGTAGGATGACTTCTTAGGTGTTTTCATGTTAATCACTAAAATATGACGGTAGGGTACAAACAACAGTTACAAATAGTAAATCTTCAAGTCAACTAAAGGTATATAAATCCACTGAAGAAATAAAATTGAAAGAGCTAACAAATCAAAGGTTATTTTGTCTGCTTCAAAGAGATACTTACAATGAGAAAATATATAAATTAACAAAAAATTAATCAAACACAAGTTAACAAGAAATTATTTACAAAAGTAAAAAGAAAAGTGCAAAGGCAAAGGTCTGATTTAGTTGTCCACTAAATGGTTTCTACCCTTGTATTTCCGCAAGTCTGTTCAATTCTGATACAAATTGCTTTAAAACACCATCTTGTGGACAAAAGGAGGTATATCACAGGTTCTCAACAGATGTGAGAGACTGCAAAAAGGCTAAATCTTATTTAACTCCTAACATATACTCTTAAAAAATTATTTTAAAATCTAAACATCAAATGACAATTCTTACAGAGAACATATGTTAAGATAATTATTTAAGCTTCATAACATAAGTCACAAAATTTTAAAGTTTCAACAATGTCATGAAATATAGAAATAGGCAGATGGCTTAGAATAATTAACTAAATTAATTTGATCACAAGATGACAAATTTCAAAGGTTAAGACTGGCTGTGTTTCTGTTATGCTTAGGGGAAAAAAGTTAATGTCTGCAGCAGGAAAGAACAATGAACAAACTCATGAATGATTCTTCCTTTTTTCTTTAAATTACAAAGGCCATAAATATTAACTGACGTCACACCTTGTTTTTTGCATAGGAAAGTTTCTATTTGAAGTGTTAATTTATCTTGGTATAAAATGTTTGACTGGAATTTAAAATATATATGTAGGGCAAAGACAAATTTAATTATTAATTGTCCTTATGGCCTATAATTTGTATCTCAACATTTATGTTGTCTGGAGTTCAAACAAGAGATAAATTAGGAAATTTGATAATTCTTCTTCCCTGCTGTGGACATTACTGATATCTATGTGAAAGTAAACAAATCTTTTTGAATGGAGTAAAATGATACAAGAGAGTTGGCAACCACCAAGTTATTTAGGAGAGAATTTTCCCACCCTACTTTGGGACCTAAATTATCTATTTTCTTTTTTATTAAAAAAATTAGGCAAATGCCAAATATCCACTTTATCTGGGGTTTATATTAGCTGGACCCAGACTTGGGTAGCTTTTGTCCAGAGAAGAGGCAGGAACAAGTGTTGGAAGGTAAATAGTGCATTAGGGTGAGAAAGGCTCATCCCGCGGGGACACAGTCCCGTTTCTACGGTTTTGCCAAAGGTATATTTAGTCATATGTGTCAGTTATAAAAAGTGAGCCTGACAGCTCCCCTTTGTGATGCACATCATATATCATTATATACCCCCATACTTAAATCATCTGAATAAATACAAATTCTCCAGACAGGAATAAACCAGCCCAGTATTAATGGAGTTTAGGAAAAAAAGAAGGTTCCTAAATATGCAATTCATAAGAAAGGATGCATGACATAGTCTGTGGAATTAAAATGAACAGAATTTATGAAACAAGGAAATGAATTGAGTCTTTTGATGTAGATGAACGGATCGACTCAAAGAAAAAAAAGGAAAATACATTGATCACCATCAGCAAAAAAAGGTTCATGAAAACATTAAAATGCTAAAATAAATACTTTTGGATTAGTAAAGGGGTATAAGGATAAACAACCTATAAATATGAAAAAATAATTTCTGAAAACAAAATATTTAGCTTCATGACAAATTCAAATAAATTAATGAATGTCAGATGAGCTGTAAGATTTCAGAAAAGTCAACAAATTAAAAGCTCAAGATAGACACATAGCACCAGATTTAGATCTTTGTATATATTTTTGGGATAAATTACCTGTACTAAAAAATGCATATGTATATTCCAACTATATAATTTTAAAACACAGCACCATTGTAAGTATTGCACAAGAAAGAGAATAAAGAACAAAATCAATTTAAAGTTAAAACCACTTGAAATAAATAAAATAACATTGGAAAAAATAAATAAACTTGGAATTGAAATATACAACATAATTCAATATGAAATAACCAAAAGGTTGTATGTATGCACAACCATGTAGATATCCCTGACCAGCAGTTTATTAATCTACAATGAAAATCAGTTCAACTCATGGGTGCATTTGAACAAAGTCAGTCTTAATCTAGGCACGCTCCCAACGCAACTCTGTTCACAGCTTTTCCAATTTCAGTGGGTTTGCCTTTCCCAATTCATTGTTCAGTTAACAGCTGAAAGCTCTCATCCTAGTCTGATATGGCTAAGCTGGAATCGGCCCTGTTTCTTGAAGAGGAGAGACCTCCTGGTTTCTGCGACAGGAGGGCTGTGGGCGGCAAGCTCTCGGCATCGGTGGGGCCCAATACTTAGATTTCAGCTACATTCTCATGCTCAACATTCTAGAAAATGAGTTGCTTTCAACCCACAGTCTCCCAAAATAATGTGTGGTTAGGCAACACAAATATCATTTTAGTGGTGTGGCTGGTGATCACTGCATATTCGTCCCCTGCTAGAAGACATAGTCTTTTGTAGCTCCTGTTGCTCCCCTTCAGTGAGTGTTAACCTTTGGTCTGAGTGCTAGTTGCATCTCCAGTCCCATGGCTTTTTGTCGCTGCCTGTACCTCTTGCTGCAGCTTTTAGGGAAAACAGTGTCCTGGAGAAACATGATTCTCCCTAAGAGCTTCTGGGCTTCACCTTGTCCATGCGCATCTGTCACATCACAGGGAAGGGGTTTCCTTTCCAGCCACCACTCATCTCGTCCTTTGTTCTGATGGCCGGGTCTCATCTTACAGTCTGAGACTGATGAGGTCAGAAGGATAATGGATACAGGGGTTCAAAGTTCTTGCTAGTACCAAAGGCAGCTTGGTGCCTTCACCACTGAAGACCTCTTAGGGGAAACAGCTTTCTGTTTCCCAGTGGAAAAACTCAGCAAAGGGGCTACAGTACTAGGCTTTTCTTGTGGAACTCACACACAATTGGACTTCGTGTCTTCCTTTTCATGCCATACATACTCATGCCGGTGATGACTGCTTTGAATTTGGCTCATTATACAGAATTAAGAAAATCATTGCTTGGCCATGTTGGTTTTTTTGGGCTCCCCGACAAAACAGCCTCTTGGTAACCCCTCAAAAATATAAGTTATAAAGTGAAACTCATTGCCTATCTGTTTCTCTGCACAAGTAGGATGGATGTAGGATGGTAGAAGAATTCTTAAGCTATAAAAAGTAGTCAAAAAACATTCAGCAGGAGTAATGCACTATATCAAAAAAGATGACATTTTTAGCAATGACAGCAAATTTAACCACCAAGAAAACCTCAATATAACTCTGAAACTTTAAAATTCAGAAGTCAAAGGCCAAATACAAGTTGATGATTCTACAAAATGTACCTCACCATCAGTCTACTAAATCATAAAATGTAAATTTCTCTTGAAGAAGAGCTAATGATAAGATTTGCTTATGTAGTTCATAGAAAACCCCAAATAAAAATCAGTAATGCTGAAGCAAAACATATGGAATGAATTTGGGAAAAAGTCTAAAAATGCTGATATCGCAATTGCTATAGGAATAGGGTTCAAATTGTTGCTTTTAATGTCTGCCTACACCAAAAAGGAAAAAAAAAGCCACCCACATATCATGAGGGTTTGACCGTATTAAGATAGCTCAACAGCAAGGGGGTATCACCCCAAATCAAGTCCTCCTCACGTGTGCTTATTTCCCACCTGACTGCTGATGGGCATGAGGTACAGGATAGAGGCAATCTTCTGGGTTACATCTTCCACTGGGTCCTGGGGGTCCTTGGGGACCTGGGGCACCCGGTGAGCCTGGCAAACCCGGAGCTAATGAAAGAAAAGACCCCATCAGAATGCAGATCACATATGGCTCTTTCTTCCTCACTCCAACCAACATCCTTCAACCTCTCCTGTAGCAACACATAAGGGCATAGGGGAAAAGGCATGGCTCCTTATTTTAGAAGCTTGCTTGTGTTGTGCAGATAAATATCACTGTTACCTGAAGTCCCAGGGAGACCTGGGCTCCCTGGGAGCCCAATTCCAGGTTCCCCTCTTTCTCCTTTCTGTCCTCGGTAGCCTAAGGGAGAGACGTATAAGAAGAGAGACACAGAAGTGAGAGCATTCTATGGCAGCACAGGACAAATGAAAGCCATGTTTCTAGTCCAGAGTATTTCTGTAACTTGTTCACTTAACAGAGGGCTAATATACTACTTTAACTGTCTGTTTTGCATTCGCCACATATCAAACTTACATATCAAACAGGTTAGATGCAACAGGCAATGAGGAGCTTAGAAATATGCAGCTACTATGAACAAGGACAACCAGTCCAATGTTTGGTAGTGAGACTTAGGTACCGAAAATGACACTGAGTAACTGAGAGCAATCGTTCTAATCTTCCGTCAAACAGCTGTGACAAGGGGTGTGCGTGTTTTCAATGGGCATTCTGACTGGAGGGTAGGTTCAGGCTACATAGAAATATACTGAGTTCAGCCTACTATAAGGACAAAATAGTACGACAGCAAGAAGCTGGACCTTAGTCTAAGAATTAAAGGGAATGAAAGGAACAAAAACTCATCATTGTAATAAATGACAGTAAAAGTGTGAATATACGCGAATTCACCCATCTCGGAGTCAGGAGAGGACAAAGTCAGCAGTTGGTTCAAATGACTGTCTATAACAACATGATATCCTTTCCAGGAATGTTAAAACAGCAACCCCCTGTTTAACACGGCAGTTCATAACTCCAAAGAGGAGGAACTTCAGCAGTTCCAGATCGCAAGGGAAGACTGAGGGATCCTTCTAAAGTCACTTCATCAATTTAAGATACTTTAACCAAAATAAATTAGGCCTAGGATCTCTGTACATTTAAAGACAAAACCATTCTTGTTACTGAATATGCTTATTGTTACCTCAGGTAGACAGGTACAGAGCAATTTGTGCCTCTTATCCCTGCTTTAAGAAAGCATAAAACATTTCAATCTGGGTTTTATATAAATGTTTTCATCTATGAAGACATTGAAGAGAAGGGTCTGTGGCTATAAGATTCACAGTGATGGGAAGCAGAGTTTTAATTTCCAACTTGCTCATACTTAAACCATGGCTCCTGGTCCTGAAGGAACAGAGTGGTCATGCAGAATCATGTGGACACACAGTAAGGCTAATAGGTAGGACAGTATCTCAGTAGGAAACAATAGGTCCTAACTCAGTTGTGCCTGTCCATAAAAGTGTGTTATTACAGCGGAACATGATAGGAGGAGAACATTTAATGTTCTATATGAAGAGTATATAGGACAGATTATTTCCCATTATTGCTCATGATTAGACATCAGTTTGGGAGTAACAGTCTTGACTTGGCCATACAGTGTATACATTATTATCCAAATAACATTAGCAATGTAATCACCACATTGTTATTTCTTGGTTTTGGAGGTGTGACCTGGCCATAAATGTGAAAATATTCAAAAACAGAATTACATTCAAGATATATTTTGAGGTGCATACTAGAAATATACCCAATGGGAAATCTTCACACATTTATATCTGAAAACTATGTTTTAGACACTCAATACAACGCTAGATCCTAGAGAGAGCAGTGGTTTGAACATGTGGCCCACTACCCTAAATTGATACATATTCAACTTTAAAATATTCTCAGGATTTCTTGTACATAAGTGACTTTCATTTAGTACATGTAAACAACAAGAAGCGATGTTTGTACTTGGGGTCATTTTGAAAGTAGCCTTTCAAATGCATTATTTAAACTTTCCTGCAGTAAAATAACATTTCATGCCTGAGGTATATTTGATAGTTCAACCTAGGTTTTACTGTTACAGAAAGATTGTAAAGTCAACCCTCAAGCTATCTCAGTAGGTGCTTAAGATCATAGGCTAAAAAAATGAGGAAGAAAAAAATATGACTATAAAGATATACAAACTTTTGATTAACGAGAGAATTAACAAGATTGTAACACAATTCCAAATGATGAATATTTCTATTAAAATCTATATATTTAAATTCAGGTCTCAGATTTTAACTAAGGCAAAAATATATTATTCCACATGAATTTAAGTGGACATGGTATCACAAAATAAGAGTTAATAATTTGTATATTTGTATAAGAGGGTGACATATACACTTCTCCTATCAATGTACTAATTTTATTTGTACAAATCTCTTAGTTCTTTGGTTAATAACAACCTACTATTAATAGACAAAGCGGCTGAATTGCACAAGGTTCAAAACTCATCACGGATGAAGGCTTCCATAAAGTTATAGGGTCTTATTTCATAATTGCTTCACAACAAAATTTCAGATTAGAATACTAATAAAGTCAATTAACAGCTTTCTTACTTTCTAGAATTAAGCTTTTCACCCACTTAAGATAGGTCTCCCCTGAAAAGACTAAAAGGTGGGTCTATTTGCAAATGCACATGTATTTTCATGGCCTGGAAGTATGCAGGGTGACAGTCTGACGTGGATGACAGTATGCAGGGTGACAGTCTAACATGGATTTCATGTAAGAAAACAGAAATCCAACAACAACAGTGTCCTAACCTAAAGCACCTACAGGTATTAAGTGGGGAAATCAGGGGCTGCTGTCGTTTTTCAGGTGGTAGGCTTCGTTTATTTCCCGTAGGGAGAATTCCATCTTAATGCCAGGGATATTGTTCCAAAGTCATAAATGTGCATCTCTATGCCTACTGTGCGAATGAGGCCAGTAAAGGAGTGTTACTGGCATTCCCCCATGTGGGGGCCTGCCTCAAGCTTTATAAGTTGTTCGGCCTCCCTGGTTTCTTCTACTAATGGACCACAGCGCCCTTCTGTCATTTTGACACGCACATGCCTCCCATTACTTAAGCTCCCTATTGCTGACAAATCCATAGCCATCACATGAACTACTAGATGGGCCACTGGCTTACAAATAGCAGCAAGTTTCCTTCCTATAAACCAGTAACAGGTAAACTTTGAAAGTTTAAAAGTAAGAGACATCATTCCCAACAGTGTCTTTTCAAAACCGACGGAGCTTATGTGAAACGGCTGGGCCTGTTTTCTCCTGACCCCACATCCACACAGCGGGGGGCACAGTGGGGTTGTTTCTCCTGAATGAACAGGGCTTTCAACTGTGGCATCTGTTCGTCCTGGTTTTCACAGAGGTGGAGAAATAACTGTGTTTTGGAAAAAGTTGAAATAAAAGTTCTTTCTCTTAAACTCGTTCAAGAGGCTAAGGTCTGTTAGGAAAATGCGCCTCTCTTGCTTACACAGCAGAAGCCAGCTGGATGGAGGCTTCTTTGGTCCTAACGTGGCACAATCTTGCTCATCCCAGGCAGGACGGATGAGGAGGCCCCACACAGCAGACTGAGGTGGGACGCACACCAAGGAAGGCGCTCCCAGTGGGTATCGGGAAGGCAACAATCAGAAACCCACGGGATGGTTAAAATGTAAGGCTGTTTGGAAATGCTTCTGAACTTTAAAAAGATGCCAACAATCACCCGCTTCGAGAATTTAGAAAAAAACGTAAATGAGGTGACCCAACTTGAATGATTCACTGTTTTCACTGAGAGATCAGGGGGCTCCAAGAGGGTCCCCAGTTTTCATGATCACAATCTTGGCAGGAGCAGTACCTCTCTTTTCCAAGGACCTATTTTTAAAAAATTGGTTTTAAAAAAATTGGAACTCATTTGGGCAAGTCTTTCAAATTCAAGAATTGCATCTGAAATGTCTATCAGGAGCAGAAGCAGGCTTTAAGATCTCCTGGGCAGAACTGCAGGTAGAACCCAGAGAAATCCATCACAAAAGGGAAGGGAAGTCACACGGTGGATGGAAGTCTGGTTTCCAAAAGCTTCGCTGACACCGTGGACTTAGCCTTGCCTTTGAGATCCTTCCAGATGGGACTCCCCTACACGGGAAGGGAGCCTGGAGACAGGTGCTGTGTGGACAGGTGACTCTAGTTCCAGAACGGTTCTCCTCGATGTCCTGACTTTCCACTGTCCTTGTCCTCTTAGATCACCACTGAGGCATCTGCCCAAGGCTTTTCTCCTACGAGTGTTAACAGTCCATACTCTTCAGGTCTTTTGAGGCATCATACATCTTCAGATGGGCGTTCGAGCTCTTTGTTCCAGTCTCATAAACTCTAACTTCAGAACAGACCCAACTAGTGAAATATAATAACCAACCACCCTCTATACAACAGTGTACACACAGAAGGCTGCATCTGATTCAACACTCCTCCAACTGCCTGCCAAACCTCTATTATCTAAGGGAAAGAGAATGTACTCTAGCGTAACTAGAGTGATTTTACTGTTGTTTTACACCGTGCTCATGAAGCCAGAAGCCTTGTTACTCTGGATTGTAACTTAGGACCCTAACAAACCCTGCAGTTGGGGACAGTTCTTACTCTTTTCATTGAGAGAGGGCATGTCAATCACCTGGGGGCACTTCCTCCTGAAAATGAGGCTTGATGTTGCAGAGGAGCAGTAGGAAGGAAAGTGAAATAGTGGATGAAAAGTAATTCTCTGCATATGTGGTATTGTGCACTATATTCCTAGGTAATTCTGTTGTGAGCTTTCTCTTTTCTCCTAAACAAACTTTTAATTATTTAACAAGGAGAGCTCTTGAGCTCCTCCGTGGTAACATATGCAGTATGGTTTCCCTGGTCATATCTTCCATGGTACATACCCATTGGGTTTATTATTGCCTTGTCGGAGTTGTGAATCTTCTAAACCAGGGCCTATGTGGTCCCTTGCCTGATTGCTAAGCTAATTCTAGAAAGTGGCCTTCCCACATCAATCTGGTTGAGCTACATCCAAGATCTGGTCTGTCAATTTTTTACCAATTTAAGAAAAGTCTTGCTTTAAAATTTTTAGAAACCCTATGAGAAATTCTTTAAAATTCAAAGTTACCACCCACAAGCTCTGTTGGAGGGAGAAGGATTCTAAATTTTCTCAAAAAATATTCTGGGCCCAAATACTTATAGTAGTTTCTTTTTCCTCAGTTTAAGATACTAAGATGACGATTCTTGTTGTCCACATACATCAACAGGGTGACAAAAACAACTCTGAGAGTCCCAGATAATAATCTACACTAATAAAAGAGTAATATGCTAATTAGACCAGGTTGACCAACATCTTCCAGTTGTCCAGTCCCCCTTCTAGACAAAACCACAGTGGTGGGGGCTGAGGCAGAGGCAGATAGGGATGATCAGGCTGGCAGGCAGAGGGATTGAGGGTGTTCAGGCAGGCAGGCAGAGTGGTTAGGGGCGATTAGGCAGGCAGGCTGGTGAGTGGTTAGGAGCCAGCAGTCCTGGATTACAAGAGAAATGTACGACTGCTGGTTTAGGGATCGGGCCTAAACCAGCAGTTAGACATCCCCTGAGGGGTCCTGGATTGGAGAGGGTGCAGGCCAGGCTGAGGGGACCCCCCCCCCCCGCATGCACAAATTTTGTGTACCGGGCCTCTAGTGACATATAAACACCTGTTATTACTGTTATTATCACAACACATATTAATTTGAAGAAGTAATAGTTAAAAATCTATTTCTAGAATATAAAATATTAACAAGATGAATATATATATAGCATGTTATAAATACTGAGCGTTAAAGAACTGGTAAACAGATATTATACCTGAGGACTTACCTTGGGGTCCAGGGTCTCCTGGTGGCCCAGGTAACCCATCCTTTCCTGGTGGCCCAGGCCTCCCATGAGCTTGAGCAGCTAACATTGCTGCTGGTAGCTTGAGTTGGGAGAGGAACACAGCCATCCTCTCTGCATTTATGAAAGGAAAAATAATACATCATGCTATAAGAATACTTTTAGGTAAAAAAAAGCCAAATATTTTTACAATGAAAAAACACACAATTTGGCTTTCAATTTAAGCACATCTAATTTACCAAATGGTCTGATTGCTGAAAGAAGTTTTTGATTGGTCAAATAAAATGGATTGCACAAAGTTGTTTGAATATAGATGAGGACCAGCTGTGCTGATCACAGGATATGTGAGTGTTCGGTGCTTCAGAGATACAGCCAATCTAGTGGACAGAACAATAACATATAATCTAACTAACCTCTGGCAATGACTTGTGGAGAGAATTTAGGTTCATATTAAAAAACTAGAGGCCCGTTGCATGAAGAGATTCGTGCAATAGGCTTTCTCTTTCTCTGGCTGCTGGCACCCGGGACCCAGGCCTTCGCTCAGCCTTCAGTCTCTGCTGCTCCAGCTGGAGCCACCTTCAGTCTCCGCCACTCCGCCACTTCATGCCTATGTATTCAAATTAACTGCCATCTTTGTTGGGTTAATTTGCATACTCTCCTGATTGGCTGGGGAGCATAGTGGAGGAATGGTCAATTTACATGTTTGTCTATTATTAGGTAAGGTGGTTTTAAATAAATCTAAGCTACTTTCCAACAATCTTGTGAATGTTCAGTGATTTAAAATAGGTTTAAAAATTCTTTGACATGCCCTTCCTTCCAAATAGAATCAGGTGAGGTTGAAATCCTCCATTCTCCAGTGTGGCCTGGAACTTACTTTTAATTTCTAATAAATAGAAAAAAGCATAATTGACAGTGTGTAACAAGGGAGACTAAGTCACCCACGGCACTGAAGACACTCAAGATGTTCTGTGGAGAGACTCACATGGGGACGAACAGAGGTCACCTGCCAGCAGCCATGTAAGTGCACCTGAGAGTGGATCTGCCCGAGGTTTTGGATGACTTCTGCTCCGCCTCACAGCCTGACTAACTTTGTTGTAGACAGAACCACACAACTAATCAGCCTTTCAAGTCTCTGGCCCACAGAAAACGTTAGATGATAAAATTTTTAAGCCACTGAAATTTTGAGTTGTTTTCCTTTTAAAAAATACTCATCAGAGGATATGTTTTATTGATTTTAGAGAGAGAAAAAGAGAGAGACATTGGTGTGAGAGAGAAACATTGATTAGCTGCCTCTTGTATGTGCCCTAACCTGCAACCTAGGTATGTGCCCTGAGTGGGATTCAAACCCACAGCCTTTCGGTGTACTGGATGATGTTCCAGCCAACGGAAGCAAACCAGCCAGGGCTTGCGTTATTTTCTTACGCAGCAATAGGTAACACATTCAGTATTATAAACTTTATATCCTTGAATGAAACTACATTATTAATAACAGATAAAACACATTTGTAATTAATGTATAGTTATCATTTTGCAAATCTATACATTGAATGTAGTTATATCTTTAGTATATTAAATCATAAACTGGGTATTTTATAAACAAGTATTAAATTCAATGATTATAGCTTGAAACTTTGCAAACTATTTGTTGTTTCGAATTTAAAAGATATATATATTAATAAATATATGTGCATTTCAGTATAATTTTTCTTAATTTAAGATCTATCTCATTGAATACCTTCAATGACTAAATGCAAGTATTCACAGTACTAATTTTTGCTCTCTCATGTATGAATTAAGTTTACAAGTAATTTGCTTGGGGCGGTTTTTAATATTTTCAGTAAGACAGAGAAAATTTTAGAATAATTGCTTCTAGCTGTAAATTATCTGGCTTTATGATATGCTCAGAAATAGTCATTTAGTATAAGGTAATTACTTCTTCAGAACCCTACTAACGCTCTATTATGTAAAATAGCATGTTTCTGAGCCTCTAAATAAATTGTAAAGACCTGTATTTTTTATTGCCTTTCCTCTGTTTTCAGTGATTTTTCTTCAATGAAACTGGTTTTGGCTGTGCTTTCTAATGGGGCAGGGAACTGAAGAGTTCAGACACAAGCCAAACTCACATACTCCACCTGCCAAGGCAAACCCCCGGCAATCACTCTCACAAACAAGACCGATGGTTAGCCTTCCTTGGAGAATGAGTTCGGCAATGCAATGCAGACATTCATGTAAAGTAATGAGAAATTACCTATACGAAGAAGGGATACTCAGATGTCATCTAGCCCACGTTTATCTTCTATTTCACAGACAGAATTTTGTAAATATTTTCAAAGAGAGAAATTCATCTTTTCCTCCTAACGCTCATTCAAATGTTTAACCACTATTTTCTCGGTACAGCTTCAACTTATTTTCTTTGCTACTCCGTAATGGAAACAGAGGGTCACTAATGAGTATGTCTCTGAGGAAATCAGTCACATACTCAAAAATATTGTTACCTCTTTGCCTTCAGGTTAAACCACTTTTACTCATAGGCTTGGTAATCTGTTTTGTAAATCACTTTTTGGCTCCCCTATCCCAGGGCTTTTCCATACATCGCTTAAATGTGGAAACCAAAACTAGATGCAGTTCTCGCCTGAGGGGCAAACATATCAACAAAGTCATTTCCTCTCATATTGTAATTATTTTCTGATTTCATTTTAACTGCAAATTCAAGAGCATTGTTTAATGAATTCATATTCATTTTGTGGTTCATCGTCACCCAAAGGTTGTTTCTGCTCCATCTAACTCTGGCCCAGTCCTTTGCCACCTTTATAAACTTGTTGCTTTGAAATGTTATTGTGGGTAAAGATGGTAGATTGAACACATGCCTCTGTTTTAACTCTTTCCTGGATCCCTGAAAAGCAAGTAAGATATTTTAAAGGCATAAAACCACAGGAATAGAAAGACTATGAAAGGAGAGAGTATAACAAAATGTTGGAAGCTGAGAACCAGAAAGATGGGAATTGGCAGTGCATCTGGAAATGGGGGTAATGGATGGAACTAAAATAAGGAGAACTGGTTCAAAGCCTGTTTAAGAAATAGTCAGAAATTTCTGTCTCTGCTCTACACAGCTGGGCTTGCCCCTGCCCAAGCCTAGCAAAAGACTGAAGGTTTACTATCTGAAAAGGCTAAAGAGACTGGCTCTGCACTGGGGGCCACAGACTCCACCCACTGAGATGTGGACTTTCCTTCTGAAAGTAAGGAGAATAAATGAGCATTTACAGGTTCTGTGCTAAAGCCAGAGCTCAGCTCTCCGACTTTGCTCCCCAAATGCTGGCCGCTGGGAGGAAATGGAAGTGTTTTCATTGGGGGATCTGATCATATTAGGAGGAGACACTTAAAGACACTGAAATCTGAGGATCCCTCCATGCAAAAGCCCAGCTAGACTGCCTTAAAGTGAAGCTCACACTGCCATGGTGTATCAGTGGTTGACTGTCGAACCAAGAGTTTACCAGGTTCAATTCCAATCAGGGCACATGACTGGTTTGCAGGCTCTATCTCCAGTGGGGGGGCCTGCAGGACACAGCAGACCAATGTCTTTCTCATTGATGTTTCTTTCTCTTTCTTTCTTCCTCTCTCAAATCAATAAAAATATATTTAAAATAACAATATGAAGCTCACGATTGGCAAGCCTTTCCATTCACTCACAACTCTCAATTTGTTAGAACCCAACTCGTGGGCTAGATGACATCTGAGTATCCCTTCTTCGTATAGGTAATTTCTCATTACTTTATATGATATGTTTGCCCCTCAGGCGAGAACTGCATCTAGTTTTGGTTTCCACATTTAAGCGATGTATGGAAAAGCCCTGGGACAGGGGAGCCAAAAAGTGATTTACAAAACAGATTACCAAGCCTATGAGTAAAAGTGGTTTAACCTGAAGGATCGGACAGCCATGGAAATCGTGAGGAAATCCTATAAACTGAATGACAGAGCCAAACAAAAAAATAGGAAGTAAATTGGATGAAATAGAGATTATACTATGGAAAATATTTTTAACTGTTTTAACATTTAAAAGTTACTCTTTGCTTTTACAGAGAAAGCTTTCTTGAAAAGGGGAACCGGGACCTTGGAGCTCTATGATTTGTGATTTCTTTTTGTAAGTAGTATTCAGAAGCCGTGGGAAAGAGACTTCTAAATGGAAAAGCAAATGGACTGAATTGGGATAACCTTGAGACAAGTGAACTACAGCGCTAAATAACTAAATTCTGGGTTTCAGGAATGATTTTGTTTGGGAGAAGAGAGTTTTGTGGGACTGGTGCCCATAGAGGTAAAAGGAGAGGGTGTATCACATGTGGAGTCTCAGTCAAGATGTCTCAGGAAAGGATTTCCTTGTGAGACATCTGAGAATATTGCCTTGAGGCTGAGACATTTGGGGCTTGTGAGAGACCTGGGCTCAGCCAGGCTGGAGAGGCCGGGAGAGGTGGTGGCAGAGATGTGGTGAAGCCAGAGGAGAGCTTGGGAGACTGTACCCTGCAGGTTCCAGCGGGGAGGGGGGTCCCTGAGAGAGGAAGAAGGGGTGGAAATGCAGAGGGGGAGCTGGAGGACTGAGAGGAGGAGTTGTCAAGTAAGTGCAAGCCAGGTGAGGCTGCCCCAAGACAGCCAAGGGTGATCAGCACCCCCTGGCCTGCCCTGCAGGAGGCTGACAGCCTTTCCTGGGAGTAACCACAGAATGACCTGGGAGTGGGAGACACGGAGCTCCTCCCAGGAAGAAGGAGCCACGTCTCTGCGCAAAACACAGGGTAGGCCACCGGGGGCCAGGCCTTCGCCCGGCACCCACAGGGCTTGAAAACAAGCATCTCGCAGATCTCAACTCAAAACAGTTTCCTGGTAGTGCTTGGTTATATTCTCTGACATTCTTAACCAGCTTTTAAGAAAATGAGACTAATGAACTGCTGAAGGATTTAATATATATTTTTTATCTAAAGTCTTTTACAAAATTGAAGTTCAACCTTAAAGCTGCTTGAGATGAAAAACAAAATAGAGGTGGGCAAAGGCCGGAAGGAGATGGGCGATGTCTGTAACAGTGTCAACAATAAAAAAATTTTTTTTCCAGTGATCTCTTTACATCATCTATTCAGGGTGGTTTGTTTGAGTCTACACCTCCATGCCAAACAATAAATCATTAAGACCCATCATCTCGTAAACGGAATCCACTATATTTACCATAATATATAGATATCCTGCAATGTTGAGACATATTTTTATATTGAATCTAGAAAGTATTATCAACCACTACTGCTATTTCAATAAAATACCTGTGGACCCACCAGCCCTCATAAGAAAAAAAATTTACATGAGAACTCATGGAAATGGAGAATTTAAGGAGAATTTTAGAATGCAATCCCAAAGCATGTATTTGCTGGCTCTCCCTCTTCTACTAATGCTGCGGTGCTGAGATCCTAGGTGCCCTGCGCCTGGGGCGGCGACATGGACAGGCTACCTGTGAGTCACACAAGGCCCCATGCTCAGAAGGGCCCTATGCTTGCTATAACGTTCTGCTGCTGCTGTCCTGTAGTTCTTAATGAAATCTGAACAAGGGCACTCGGAGACTTCATTGTGCTGTGCGTCCTGCGCATGCCTCTCTGTTCCTCAGTGTCCTCCGCAGAGCCACTGTGCCTTTTCTTTGTCAGGCAGAGATACTGGAGAGATGATTGTTGAGGTGGAATGTCTGAATTGCAAAGTTTGGAGTCTAATCCATGAGGCTTGATTCAAAGGTTGATAAAGGAAAATAAAAGGGGATTTTTCAAATGTGGGTGCAACATTAAAACTAGAAAGAGAAAACTGGTAGCTTAAAAAAAGAAAGAATAGGCAGTTATATAATGGACTGTCATGTAAAGCACTACTGATACTTAATAGAGATCAAGGTAAAGGGAGATCAATAGCATGAATTCATGAAAACATTTTTTTTTTTTTTTTTTTTACTTTTTTGTCACCGAAGTGGCTAAAAGTCCCCGTGTTCCTCTGCCCTGTGTCCAGTGTTCATGTGAAATAAGATAACGTGCATTCAAGCACTGAGATTTTGGTCTCTGATGCTTAAACTACCCAGAGCTTCTTTGAGAGTAGCTAACTCCACATTTGCAGTAGAAATGTTAATAAACTTGGGGCATTTTGTAATCTTATTTTTTGTAAATTCAACAATGTATTTTTAGCTTAGCAAGGGCAGGACACTCTGCAAAAGAAGCAGAAACCGTGTGGATTTATGTTCTGACAAATAACTCCCACTTTATTAAGTTCACAGTTGAGGGAAGTGATCTTGATTTAGCAAATCACCTGACAAGATCATGTGATATCCTGTGGATAGATAAAAAAATGCAGAGTAGGACGACTACATGGATTCAGCACTCACAAAAACAAAAGACTAACAGATGGAGTACAAATGGGCAGGAGGAATGCAATGCCATTTAGAAAGGCCTAATCCTTGACTCTTTTTTAAATTTAAAATGTCTATCAATAATTAGAATGACGACACAGTCCCCCAGGAAGCATACCGTGACATTCCTTTTCCCCTCTCATTCCCCCACAGGAACCTACTATCCTAACCTCTAAAAGACCCTATAAGACTTGCAACCAGGGGAACAATGGCCAGTGGCAGCTTGTCCCAGGCAACCTCCTGAACTGGTCTGCAAGGTCCTCTTTTCTCTGACTTCCCAGTGAGCAGCCAAGCTTAGGCTCTCCTGTTGCTTCTTCTATGCCTTTCTTTATTTCACCACTCTAAGTGTCAAAGTTCTGGCTGTGGTGAATGAATTCTTGCTTGCTTTTCTCAAAAAAATTAGAATGATGAGATGTTTATAAAAGTTAGAGATAACACAAAGTTATGAAGGTTGGCTAACCTGCCTTATGAGACAACATCCCAAAAGGTATCTTCAGGTTGGAGCAACGTGTGAACACGAATCATTTGAAATGTAATAAGAAGTAACATAAAATAGCACACATAGATTTTAAATATGAAAACAGCGCATAATGAGAAACAGCTAATTTAAAAAATTTTGTACAAGGAAGATCCAAAGTTGCCAGTTAATTAAAAACTCAATATGAATCAACAATGTGATATAGATGCTTACCAAAAAATACTATCTTAGGCTGTGTTATTGAAGTGTCTGTATCAGGGGTCAGAAAACTTTCTCTGCAAAAGTAAATATTTAAGGCTTTGCAGACTATACTATCCCTGTCACAATTACTCAATTCTGCTTCCCTAGCATGAAAGCAGCCAGAGAAAATACAGAGAAAAAGGAATGAGTGTGATTGTGTTTCAATAAAAGTTTATTTATGGACACAAATTGGAATTTTAGGTCATTTTCACTAGTCATGAAATATTCTTTTGATTTAAAAAAAACCATTAAAAAATGCACTCCTCTGCATCTCCCCTCCAAAAGTAAAACCCATTGTCATTTGGGCCGTACTAAAACAGGTGGTAGGTGGATTTGGCTGGTGGGCCATAGTTTGCTGACCCTGGCCTATGTCAAAAGACACTGCCCTGTTCAAATACTCCTGGATGAATGAAGGACATTTAAAGATTAAATATTTCTAAAGGGCGATGATCATGGAGGAGCTGGACACACTCCACTGAAGAGAAAAACTAAGGAGGATATTGAAAAATCCATGGGCCTGGCTGGGTAGTTCGGGCTGATTAGAGCATCGTCTGGATATGCCAAGGTGGTGAGTTTGGTCCCTTGTCAGGGCACATACAAGAAGCAACCAATGAATGCATAATAAGCACAACAACACTCTCTCTCTCTCTCTCTCTCTCTCTCTCTCTCTCTCTCTCTCTCTCTCTCTCTCTCTCTCTCAAATCAATAAATAAAAAAGAGGAAAGAAAAATACCCGAAGGGTGGTCACACTTGAATAGAGAAGATACTGTACCTGTGTTGCAGCACACCAAGAATGATGATAGGAAGGTATAGTGAGGCAACTTTCGCTTAGTATAAGGAACACTTTTCTATCAAATAGAGCTTCCCATTACAAAGTGGGTTGCCTTTTAAACTTGTTTAATGACCATCTTTTGAGACTGTTGCTGCAAGGATTTTCCACAGTGGATGAGAACCGGTAAAGGATTCAGAAATGTTTATTAAGCAAATCTAACCTTCAAAAATCCTTTGTACCTCTTGATTAATATACTTCTTTATTTCTTCAAATGAAACTGCATCAGCCTAAAGAAGAAAGAAAAAGGTTTGTTAAAATAGAGCACAGGAGAAACGAATAGAGAATAGAAATATTGGTTGGCATGCATACTTGAAGCTTCTGTAGAGATATATTTATCAGGCAAAATGCTTTTGGCCAATGACTATATTAAGCAATACATTTCTTTAGTTTTGATCAAATGCTAGAAAGAAGTTGAAGTGCATAATTGCTTTAAAAGCTGTGGGCTGAAATAATAACCAGTGATGTGAATATAATTCCTATTAAATGGAGAGACATGGCTTCATATAGTCTGGAAAGACATTTCATATTACTTCATTTTCTGAAGTTACAGAATTTGAGTAGTGTTATCATGATATTTAATATCCGAGGCACAACTAAACTTCTAACCAATCACTGGACACTGGTACAGTTATTACCTCATTGATATTATGCATTTTCAAAGGAAGACAACCTGGAAATATTCTAAGTATTCCAGATTATTTTTTTAAGTGTTTTGTGCATGGGATAAAGCTTACTAAGTTTTTATCATTTCATGGTAAAGTTTATTCTGTAATTTATACTTTGAGGCCTATTTCTATTAAGCAGTTTTCTTTTTTAAGAGGAAATGCAAATAGGTAAATGTTGTCAGTTGAATTTTTAACTTATTCACAAATAAATTTACATGACTTTGACAAGAATCTACCATTTTAATAGTAATGTTTTATTATAGACCTTGATATCTCCAAAGGGAGCTATCTTTTTTTTATGATGAATAGGATTTCAAAGTATTTTATTCTTTTTCTTTGTACTTGGTGGTCACTATCCAGGGGTATAAAATTAAAGACAATGTGATGGGCTCAGATGATGATTGTTGTTGGGACTCATAGTTCTAAGAAAGCCCTATTTCAACATTTTATTTTCACTGTGGATGGGACAAATAAATTTGAATTAATGCATCAAATACCAATTATTGACACAGCACTGAGAAGCCATTCTACAGGTTTTATTCTACATTCTACAGTAGAGCTCAGGGGAAGTGGGTACAAATAAAGAAGTCTGAAAAATTTGGGAATACTCAATTTGACCCTCTGTCTGGTAATGACATCTGAGGATAGCATGTTCTTAACTCCCTGACCTTATCCCCAAACTCTCCTCTCTTTATGACACGGATATTTTCAGATGAAGTTCCTCCGTGGAATGGCACCCACCATGCCTTCTGAGGATATTAATAAAGACATTGGCTTTTTTAACCAAATGGTCTCCACTTCAGAGCACTACT
>PVJC01004774.1:0-62132 GCA_004026665.1 Murina feae
AGGCCAAAGGCTAAGAAGCCAGCAAGCAGGTAGTTTCCCTTTCGCTCCTGCTGCAAGGGACGCTGCCTAAACGTTTACTCAGGTCCGTGAGTGGCGGCCGCCATGTTGGCTGGGCTAATTTGCATACAGCCGTTCTGATTGGCTGTGGGCGTCCCGGAGAAACGGTTAATTTTACTATTCCGCTTTTATTAGTTTAGATACCATATTATTTACTCAAAAGTTTCTAAGAGAAACTTTTGAAAAAAAGAAATGGTAATTATGTGAGGTGATGAAGGTATTAACTAATGCTACTATAGTAATCATTTTATTATAAAGATATCAAATCAATACCTTGTATACCTTAAACTTACATAGTACTATTTGTCAAGTATATTTCAATAAAGCTGAGGGCTGGGGTAGGGGAGAGAATATATAGTGATATCCCTTTTTCTACTTCTTTGCGCTAATACTTCCTAACCTCTCAAACTCCCCATGTTAAGTACTAACACACCCATCAGTCTCCTCTTCATACCCCATATCCTCCAGAAAATCTTAGCTAATTTCCTACTAGGGAATAAATTCTACTCTTGAAATTGCATACCTATTTATATTTATAGCAGTTAACACTTCTCAGTCTTATACATCAGTTCTCTGCACATATTACACGTTCAAGGAGCTTCATATTAGTTCCCTGAGGGTTCACCTTAGTCTAATTCACTTCTCTCTCTTACTCTTTCTTTTGGAAGAAAATAACACTTTTTCTGAGTATAAGAAAAATATATATATATTCTCATTATAGAAAACTCAGAAAATACAGAAAAGCATAAAGCAAAATAAGAGTTATAATCCCAGCCTCCCACAATAACCCATGTATAAAAATAAGCCTGTGTTCATTTTAATCACTGGTTTATCTTATCTACCAGTGCTCCAAATCAAAGAAGCTTCATTCTATATTTTGCTTTGGATATTCAACCCTAAGGAATGTACTCATTGGTAAGACACTGTTGCATTTTGGGGAATGATGAAAATGTTACTCAGTATTTATAATATTCTTTCATATGCTGATACAGCCCTAGCTTATTAATTTTTATTTTTCAATAGTCCTTAGAAAACTATAAGAGAGAACTCCAGGTCTTGAATTCAATAGTGGGGAAAAAGCAAGTTTCCAACTTTAATTCAACTTCAACTTTAAAAAGAAACTAAAATGTACTTCAGTATATTCTCATATATTAATTATACACCTTGCTGAACTACTCTAGGGGATTGCAGGAATTCTGTAAAGCTGCTCTAATCTTTAAGCAATTTTGTATATACCGACTATGAAAATTCTGTCATCAGTAAACAGCCATTCCTAAATGATTACACTCAATGCTGTTGTACATTGGCAAAGATTTAGAGTATTTCTAATCGTTACCTATTCATGCAAAAAGCATGTACCTTATGCTAAGCATCATATTGTGAATTATGTGGGGTAAAAAAGAAAATACAATCTCTACCTTTCAGGGGCAAAGAGAATTAATAATATTGATTACTACTATAAACCAGGAAACAGGTAAGCTGCTTTATATACATTGTGATTGAATCTTAAAAAGATAGTATACAGGGTGGGGCAAAAGTAGGTTTACAGTTTAGGATATGAGAAACTATTCTTGTATTATTAATTATTGTATTACTAGGGGCTCGGTGCACAAAAATTTGTGCACTCGGGGGAGGGGAAGAGAGTCCCTCAGCCCGGCCTGTGCCCTCTCGCAGTCTGGGACCCCTTAGGGGATGTCCACGTGCTGGTGTGCCCGACCAGCCTGGGTGAGGGGCTGATGGCTGTTTTCAGGCTTGCCAAGCCCCCAGAGGGGACCCTCACCCTATGGGGGTGTGGCCAGCCTGGATGAGGGGCTGAGGGCCGCTTTCAGGCTGCCCACAGTCCCTTGAGGGTTCAGGTCCCTACTGGGGTGCCTGGGCAGCCTGGGTGAGGGGCTGAGGGTTGTTTTCAGGCTGCCCACAGCTCCACTGACCCAACATCCCAGCGAGGCTGGCTGGAATCAGGTTTTTGGGGTTTATTTATCTTGTATAATTGAAACGTTGTTGCTTTGAGCAGAGGCCTAGGCAGGCAACAAAGCCTCCTGTTTGCTTCAGCTCCGTGGCTTCTATAATTGAAACATTGTTGCCTTGAACAGAGGTCCAGCCGGCCTAGGCAGGCAGTTTCCTCCGTTGCAAACAGAAGTCTCCTGTTTGCTCTAGCTACGTGGCTGCCGGCCACCATCTTGGCTGGATTAATTTGCATACAGCCACTCTGATTGGCTGGTGGGCGCGGCTTAGGTGTCTTGGAGTGATGGTTAAGTTGCATATTACTTTTATTAGATTAGATTAGATTTTCCATATGGACAGTACTTTTGCCCCACTCTGTATTCCCTTTTATAGACGAGAAAGCGTAAAAAGGTTTAGTAACTTGCCCATTATCACACTAACAAGTAGATAGAAAAGGAGAACTCACTCTATACCTTTGGCTCTTTCTATTTTGTCCTGCTTATTACATACAGAGACACATGATTATCTACTGTACAACCTTTCATCACTATTATTTGAATACCTGAATTTATTTTCTACTTTGATTGGTGCCCTGCTAATACTGATGCCATGCATACAGAGCAGCAGAACTTAATAGGCGGGTAGCTCCCCTCATAATTTAAGATACACGTACTGTGCACTTACAATGAAAGAACTTACACTATTTCTAAAAAACATAAATGAACTACTCGAGCTACAGAAACAGCTATCCAAGAAAGCATGTCCCACTTGCTTCTGGCAGGAGGATCAATTGAGGTAAAAGACAGATAAGAAGAGAAGAAAGTCCTGAATTAATTTCACAGTCCTTTTCCATACTAGACTTTTCTCTTCTTTCAAAAGCATCAATAGTAACTAGTAATTTTATGGGTATGTATCTACATTTTCAATTTAATGATAAGCAGTCATCAATATACAAACAAAAAGGCCAAACACCACCTCTGTGTACCATCCACCATGGGCACTTTTGGAAAAAGACTCGAAGTAATAGTAAAGTATGATCTAAGAGAAACATGATTACTGATGTGTTTACAAATTTATATAATCACATTAAATATGTTTTTAGGGTGATGTGTCCATCTTCTGAGGAATGTTTTTTTTTAGGGGACACAGAATTGTTTAATAGTGAAATTAATCACAATTTGTACAGACTTTATAGTTGCCCTTTCTTTGACTTACCGATTTCAGTAAGCAAAATTTCAAACTTAGATAAAATATATGAATCTCAAATAGGTCAGGTTGGTCACCTACTATTTCCCATAAGCTGCTTACCATAGTTAAAGAAAATAAAAAGAGAAGAAATTTTAAATTAAATGCCAGACAGTTGCAGACAGCACTTGTTTGGCTGATTAACTTATAGACAAGCATTACAAATAAATCTGAGTATGGACTGCAGCAAATTAAATTCCACTGCTTTTAAGAACAAAGAATTCCTTGGCAAAGAGGATTAGCAACTTTATATCCAGGAATGCCAGTTTAATTTAATTGTTCCACAATCCAAGATTTATGCAAATATGTTATATATCATTTTGATATATAACATTGAATTTAACAAAGTGAGGAAACAAATTCAATATACAACTAGACTGCCTTTTCTGAACTGTAATTATATACAACCAAAGGCCCGGTGCACAAAACAGGTGCACTGGGGTGTGAAGAAGGCGCACGCGTGTGCGCTCCCTCAGCCTGGCCTTCCCTCTCGCAGTCTGGGACCCCCCCCAAGGAATGTCTGCTTGCCTACAGTGGAGGTGGCTTCTGCTGGAAGCGGTTTCTGGCTAGCGGTGGGAGCACACTGACCACTAGGGGGAAGCTCCTGTGTTGAGCATCTGCCTCCTGGTGGTCAGTGTGTGTCATAGTGACTGGTCGTTCCACATTCGGTTGATTTGCATATTGGATTATCTTATCTAACAAAAGAGAAACATGCAAATTGACCGTACCTCCCCTACACTCACAAGCCACACCCACCAGCCGATCGGGATTGAGTAAGCAAATAAACCCAACCAAGATGGCAGCAGCCACAAAGCTGGAGCAAACAGGAGGCTTGGGTTGCCCAACAATGGAGGAAGCCAAGCTTCCCGCCTGTCATGGCCGGCTGTGGGTTCCACTCAAGGCTACAAAATTTCAATTATAGAAGATAAACAAATCCCAGATACCTGCTTCTGGCAGGCATGGCTTCCACTCAAGAAAGTGCTGGGAGCCTCAGTTGCCAGGGACAACCCTACCTGGGTTCCACTTAAGGCTACAAAGTTTCAATTACAGAAGTTAAATAAATCCCAGATACCTGCTTCCAGTCACTTTAGTCTTCACTCAAGGAGGGTCTGGGAGCCTGGGTTGCAAACAGCCATCAGCCCCTAACCCAGGCTGACCATGTCCCCCAGTAAGAAACACCCCACCCTGAAATGGGTGTGGCCAGCCTGAAAATGGCCCTCAGCCCCTCACCCAGGCTGGCCACACCCCCATGGGAACCCCCACCCTGAAAGGGGTGTGGCAAACAGCCATTAGCCCCTCACCCTGGCTGGCCACACCCTCATGGTGTGAGGGTCCCCACTGGGGGGGCTTGGCTAGCCTGCCAACAGCCATCAGCCCCTCACCCAGGCACCCCAGCAGGGACCCTCACCTTGAAGGAATGTTGCCAGCCTGCAAACAGCCCTCAGCCCCTCACCCAGGCTGGCCATGCCCCTCCAGCAGGGATCTTCACCCCATGGGGGCATGGCCGGCCTGCAAACCACCACAGGCCCTTCACCCAGGCCACCCCATTCCCCAAGGGAACCCCCACCCTGATCCAGGACACCCTTCAGGGAAACCAGCCAGCCCCCACCCATGCACCATGCCTCTATCTATACTAATATTTATATAATAAAGGGGTAATATGCTAATTAGACTGGGAGACCTTCCAGGAGACCTTCTGGACATTCTTCTGGATAAAGCCATGGTAGTGGGGCCGAGGTAGAGGTGGTTAGAGGCCAAGAGGGGAGGGAAGTTGTGGGTGATCAGGCTGGTTGGGGGTGGGGCTATTGGGAGGTAAGCAGATCAGCAGAGGGGTCAGCTGGGGGCAAGCAGGCCATCAGTGGGGTCAGTTGGAGGTGATTAGGACAGTGGGGGTGCAGTTGGGGGCAAGCAACCCAGTGGGGAGGGAAGATGGGGGCGAGCAGGCCAGGAGGGGGTCAGATGGGGGTGATCAGGCTGGTGGGGGCATTTGGGGGCAAGCAAGCTGGCACGCAGGCAGGTGAGCATTTAGGAGCCAGCAGTTCCGGATTGCAAGAGGGATGTCTGACTGCTGGTTTAGGCCCGATCCCTGTAAACCAGCAGCAGGACATCCTTTGAGGGGTCCCAGACTAGAGAAGGTGCAGGCCAGGCTGAGGAACACCACC
Organism: Murina feae; assembly: GCA_004026665.1. NCBI lineage: Eukaryota > Metazoa > Chordata > Mammalia > Chiroptera > Vespertilionidae > Murina > Murina feae. The sequence continues at coordinate 5,409 of PVJC01004774.1, forward strand.
TTCACTGTGCACAAATTCTGTGCACCGGGCCACTAGTATAGGATAAAGGAGCAGGCCAAGTTTCCCCCACTATCGCCCCACTATTGGGACTGAATTATATTAACATGAATTAGAACAAGTGTAATTAAAGGTTAAAAATTTTAAGCCCATTCTAAGACTCTAAATAGCTGAACATTTAGCATACTGCAGTTAAAATCGCACCTCAATGATCTTCTTGGCCTCTTTGTAATTTCCTGTTTGTAGAAAGGCAAAGAAGAGATCATAGAGCATTGTCATTTCACCCTGTTCTTGGCTCACAAAGTCCATTGCTAGGGAAGAAAGAAAAAAACTTATCAGAAGAAAAAATAAAGAGAAATATAAAATCACTGAAGCTCTGGAAACAAAACAACAAGAAAACTTTAAAACAAATATTTAGAACACCTTAAAGATCTATGTCTACCAATTTTGTCACATTTCTTATTTAACTACATACATTTATGACTTAAGTACTTAAGACTAGCTTCAGAGAAAACTGGTGACAATAAAAGAAAAAATCCTAATAAAGCTAGATTGCCAAGAAACAGAACAAAAATTAATAGGGGCAACTTTTCAAAATGAACAGTTATTAAAATCAAAGACATTTATAATATTGAAATTCCATCTGATATTTTCTTTTTAATTTAGAAATGTGACAACATTTCTCTGGATGTGCTTGTCTTCGTGTTTGATTTTCTCTTCACAGCACTGCATTAAGATTAAATAAGTGACGAGGGGGGGTGAACACCAAGTACACCAAGATATTAAAAGGTGACTAACCTTTCTGAATGAGATCAGTCTCGCCTTTCTCTATCAGTTTACTTAAGACATCATGCATCCTCGGTAGTAATTTATACTTGTTATAGCAGTCAATGCTTGTTTCAAGAGCAGTGGGTAAGTCATCCCTTGGAAACATAAAAATATTAACAATGAATAAAACACATTATGACTGAACTTTATTTAAGGCAGAAAACCTCAAAGCCAAAGTGAACAAAAAGAGAAATAATTCTTATATATAAATAAATACTCAGAGTACAGGCATCATTACCAGTTCCCTATTTTCCCTGCCTCATCTTTATTATTTCGCTTGCTAAACAGCACTTTTAAAAACTCCAAATAGGCATTCTTTGAGATTACTTTAAGAATACATTACTCTAAAAACAAAGACTACTATCAAATACTTTTCTAACTACTTATGTGTTTATGGTTCTCAATAATTCCAAATTAGGAAACTTTTTTATTTATTTTTTAATCCTCAGCCGAGGATGTATTTATTGATTTTAAGAAAGAAGGAGAGTGGGAGGTAGGTAGGGAAGGAGGGAGAGGGAGATAGAGAGAAACATTGATTTGTTGCCTCTCTGATGCACCCTGATTAGAGATGATCAGACCAACACCTAGGTATGTGTCCCGATCAGTAATTGAACCCAAAATCTTTTGGTGTACAGGATAATACTCCAACCAACTGAGCCTCTCAGCCAGGGTGAGAAACTTTATTAAATGTCTATCAATAGCTTTCAAGGAATTTCCCAGCACTTTCAACTTCACCATACATTTTCCATACTGCTCTCTTTCCAGATAAGGAGAAAATAACCTCCTGAGAATTCATATATACAGAAATTTACTGTTGCTAAAACTAGAATATTCTTATGGTCAGTGAATTCCAGAAGACCTCTTAAAAGGCTTTTCATTACAGGCTAAGCTTTTAAAAATAATTTCCAATTATAAAGTAAAGGTTTCTCTTATATGGTAATAATTTAATATAAAAAGGTATTTTCATTAAAGTCATTAAACAAGATTGTGAAAATACATTTTTGTGAGCCCTCCAAAACTACTTTTTCCTTTAAAAGGAAATGACGTATGAGAAATACGCAAGACCTTCGGAAAGCTGTAAAGATTATGTGACCCAATTCTACCTGCCATCATCCTTTACTATTAGTAACTGAGGAAATTAAGACACTTGGAGATTAACTGATTACTGCTAGGTGAACAGAGGAAGAGAGATACTGCCATCAGTCCCTGGGATGCCCACTTTCAGTGGAGTATACCTCATTATACATTACGCTCTATTACTAGTAAAAGCACTGTTGTTTGGTTAACCTAATATGGCGATTCAATTTCCATTCAGAAATTAGATTTTTTTAAAAGAAAGCAGGAAATGTATTTTAAAATAGAAAAAGAAAAAAAGAGGCATGGTTAGAGACATGGTCCAAAGTACAAAAGATAGTGACAACTTATTGGAGAAAACACATTTCTCTCACAAAAGCAACAGTTTTCAAAAGAAAAAGCCTTTTTAAATTTTCTGTTGAAGCCCCAACATTTTGGTCCATTATACAAATGTTATGTTGCCCTAGACTGAATTACTATTTTATCTAGATTAAGATTTTAAGCTGTACTAAAAAAGTAAAATACCATGAAGAAATGTTAATTTTACTGCAATAATACTGACACAGTGAAAAAGAGCCTGTCCTGATGGAACTCTACCTTATCCCCTTGCGAGGTCCTGTTTACAGTGCATCTTTTGGCACCCCACAGAGTCATTTGAATTTTTGTCATTTGGGGTGAAGACTAAATTACAGGTTAATTTCAAAACTGCAAGTAGATGTTGCAGGCTAGATTACTGTCATACAAGAGAAATGCTACAGTAGCTACTACATATGATATAAAGCTTTATATAATCAGTATTTTCCCTTGCTTCAGACACAAGTTCAGTTACTACCTTTCTACAATTCCTTTTCATGGAAAACTACTAAATATTTTTAAGAGAAAAGCTAACACTTACTGTTTTTTAAAAGTGGTTATGATTTGCTTTTTCAGATCAATTCCCAAACTAGAATAGTAATGTCTCAATTATATTTCCCCTACATTAGGTCAAACCTATCAATAAGTGAATGAATAATTGTTTTGTCAGTCAAAGAGACATGTTAATAGTCTTTGGTCTCCAAATATATGCTTCTAAAGATTATACAAGCTCAGAACAACAACAGAAAAGACAAGAATATCAAAATGTAAATAATTCATATATTTGTTAGAAATTTAAATGCCAATGTTACTGCCCTCAGGTTGCCAACAAAAGGAAATAGAAATTTATAATGAAACATTTAAACAAGCAGTACTTATGACAGAAATGAACTAATGACTAGTCTGTTCTTTCCAATTCCTATTATCTACATTCTGACTTGTGGTTGAATCATGTCCCTTTAAAAAGAGATCAAAGTATCCCTTCTTCATATCATTTGATATAATTATTAATTTTTCCTATTAAAGCTTAGAACTGTGGTGATGGAAATGAAAAATCTCTGTATTCTCATTGCTGTGAAAATAGTTTTATACTCATGGGACTTCTGAATTTCAATCCTATTGATAAGTACTGTATGCAGTTCAGCTGCAGCAATGTGATACATTCCTAAAAGTGCTGATGAAAAGATTAACACAATGGCTGAACTGATGGACCTTGGGTTCCCTTCCAGTTCTAATACTCTAACATGACGTTGGTTCTATGAATTTGAGCTTATTAGGTTTATCAGCTCAAATGTTTCACACCAGCAGAGAAAATAATCTCCTGAAAATACCACTTTCATTAGGCAGGATAATGTCAGTAAGAGCAGCAAAATATCAAAAGAAAAAGGTGGAAACTTTATACCCAAAACGTGGGGTACAACACTACCAATCAGTGTACTCCTAGTTTCTGTGACCCAAAATGATTGTGATTTCCTTTGTATACTTTAAAAGATTAGAACTAATTTAAAATTCTACTCTGAAATACCAATAATCTTTTCAAGAAAAGATCCATTAATTCTGGATTCAAAACTTTCATTCATACTTATTTTAGTACTAGAGGCCCGGTGCACAAAATTCATGCACGGGAGGGGGGGCGGTCCACTCAGCCCGGCCTGCACCCTCTCGCAATCCAGGACCACTGGCCCCTAACCACCTCTGCCTGCCTGCCTGATCACCCCTAACCACATGCCTACCTGACTAATTGCCCCTAACAGATCCTGCCTGCTTCATTGCCCCTAACCACTCGCTGGGGGGTGGCCAGCCGGGATGAGGGGCTGTAGTCGTTCTGGACTCTGGTCATTCCATCATTTCGGTCGCTGGGCTTTTATTATATAGGATATCAAGGGTGGGTAAAAGTAGGTTTACACTTGTGAGTACACAAAAGTTTTATTCTTGTATTGTTTATTAATTATTGTATTCTATGTTTTACAACTATAAACCTACTTTTGTCCACTCTTTTATGCATAATTCCTAAAACTTTATATACAAACTAGGGGTCCTGTGCATGAATTCGTGCACGGGTGGGGTCCCGAGGCGGATGAGAGGGTGGGGGCTGGGATGTGATCGGCCCTCCCAGTGAGCAGAAGAATGCCCTTGCCGGCCTGGGATGTTCGAGCCAATGTCAGGAGCCACCTGGCGGCCATTTTTATATCCTTTCTTCCTTACAGAGCATCTGGGGGGGGGGGGGAGTGGCCCTGATGCTCGAGGCTGACTTCTGGGAGGCCAGCAGCGCTGTTGGGCAGCGCTGGTCCATCAGTGCTTGGCCCATTCTCTGGAGATTGGACCTCCAAGACTACTGAGGGAGGGAGTAGCTGCTGCCAGGCTGGTGGGCTGGTTCTGTCAGCTGAGTGGAGCTCCCGCTGTGGGAGTGCACTGACCACCAGGGGGCAGCTCCTGTGTCGAGCGTCTGCCCCCTGGTGGTCAGTGCGTGTCATAGCAACCAGTAGTTCAGTTGTTCAGACTTTTACATATATACTAGAGGCCCGATGCATGAAATTCATGCAAGGGGCTTGGCCCTCACAGCCCTGGCTTTGTCCAGAAGGTCATCCAGACGGTCATTCTGCTGTTTGGTCTAATTAGCATATTAGCTCTTTGTTATATAAGACAGTACATGGTCACAAAGTGTACAAAGTCCATTTCTGATAAAAAAATTTAGCCACTGCTTTCACAAACTTCAACTACTAAAAGAAAATCAATTACTATCATCTCTAAAAAAACAAACAAAAAACTCCATTGTGATATTTCAATGACTAGACTGCCCCCAAAAATACTTTAGTGAAATGCATAAAGTAATTTTCATGAATAAAACTATATATGCCACAAAATAGTAGGTAGTCATTCTAAAATATTTTGATTGATGCAAATTAACTTCATATAAGCTTTATCAAAATTCTGTAAGTCGCCTGACCGGTTTGGCTCAGTGGTTAGAGAGTCAGTTTGCGGATTGAAGGATCCCAGGTTCGATTCCAGTCAAGAGCATGTACCTTGGTTGCAGGCACATCCCCAGTAGGGTGTGTGCAGGAGGCAACTGATCGATGTTTCTCTCTCTCTCTTATCAATGTTTCTAACTATCCCTCTTCCTTCCTCTCTGTAAAAAAATCAATGAAATATATTTTTTTAAAAATTCTGCAAGTCTGTGAAATAAAGGCAGAACAGAGGAAAGATTCTACAATCCTAAATTTTAAGAACATATATACATAATAGCCTGAGCCAAATAAGTAATTCAATCACTTACAAGAAAGTTTTATTTATTAACATGAATAGACTCACTTAGCTTATATTAAAAATTCATTTTTGCAATCTGTAATTCACTTTTTAAGGAAATCTGAACTTCTATAAAACTACTAGAAACTTAATTTTGCATTATTACACAGAAGCCAACTTTAAGCTCATAAGGCAAACATGATATTACCTCTGGTTTTAGTCCTTGTTATGAAATTAAAGTATGATATAATGTCCCTGACAGAAAAACAAACACTGGACATATATTCATATAAGGTATTTACTGCCCATAAAAATATCTACTTAAAAGTACCAGCAAACAAAGCACTCCTGACCCAGATTCCTCAGTATAATTTAATAATCACAAACCTCTTTCATATGATCTTGAATTGTTAGAACAAGAGCCACCAGTGACCTCTATCTGTTCGCTCATCAGTAGCTTTAAACTTAGTCTTGTTAGCTACAGTAAGCTTTTCAAGTTCAGAGTACACTTAATTTTAACAATCAGAAAAATGAAGTGCTCCAACATAATGCATGAAGTATTACAGACGTGGCAATTTACTTAAAGGGCTTACTGACTAAAAAGCTCTCAAAATCTGAAATCACTAGAGAAAAGAAGGATTTGGGGGGGGGGGTTTAAAGATGGGGGAAAAACACCTTAACAGTCTAAAAACAAACCCTTCTATAAATTTTAAACACATCTGCAGTTTGGAGAGAAATCAATTCAGGAGAAACCATCACCTTCACAAAAACTGTTAAGAGAACCAACCCTTGCAAGAGCAAAATGTTGTTTTTTCTGTTCATCATCTATAAATGAGGAATCTTCAAGGAGACTGGTGTTGCAATTACAACTAATCCTTCCCAAAAAAATTAACTGTGTTGAAGGCTTTGTAATTTCCCTAGGTACAATTTAGCTGTCACTTACTTTAAAATTTACTCAAACATGCATTCCGAACAGCACTAACTAACTTCACATGTCAAGTGCTTTCCAGCCAATTGAGTCTAAACTGGAAGTCGGTGTTAAACAACTGAATGATTAGACAAGATAGCTCATTTCCCTGCTCTTTTGTTCAGAATAAAATGCCACATTTACATTATCAGGCTCAACAGGATTTTCTGACAGAGGGAGAAAAAGCCCTACTGAACACTGTCCGCACTAAGCACATGAAGCCTGTCATTTACCAATCATCCTTCAGAAAGCAATAGCCAGGAATGTAACTTAATTACGACCCAACGATCCTTGACGAAAAATCATCTTATCACTGTCCTGTCCCCCTAGGGCAAATGAAACACTTTTGTCCTTTGGCACTGATGATGCTAAATTCTTAATTGCAATAATGGAGTAAAAGAGCCAAACCTCTTTAATTTCCTTTCAGCACATAAAGAGTTTTACTCTAGAAGGCAAGCATTCCCACAAATAATAAAAGTATCCAGTACAAATGAAGATGCTAAAATTGAAGGGGAGTGTATATGACAGAATAACCAGCATTTAATAAAATATATTTCCCATTTATGTAACATATTAAAGTGTTACATGAGTTTAAAAATAAATTGCGAACAGAAATGATGACCTTTATGAAGAACTCAAGATTAATTTATCAAGACTCTGAAAGGACTATATATAGAAAGTCTATGATTCATTTAAATAAAATGTATGTGGATACATACAGATTATAGCACAAATCAGCACAGAAAAATCCTTATTGGAAAGCAAGGGTCTTTGATCAGTTTTACTAAATAATCCAGTTAAACAGCTTGAGATATTTTTCATATGCAATGAAACAAAAGTAGATCAGCTATAAAACAAGTGAATCTGAAACTGCATCAAAAAAACTGTATCAAAGGCAAAACTGCTTATGCCTTTAAACCTAATGGTTGAGATTTTATTAATTTCATTTCTTTTATCACTGCAAAAAAGACTAATCAAAAGCCTTTTAAACCTATTTTAAAGCATTTCTTTCTTCCTAAATATGGAGGACTCAGGTCATTTCCCAGAATCAGGCATGATCTCAATTTTTAAAAATGTAAATAGCCATAAAAGAAAATGTTTAAAATAACATTCATATGTGCTACATGTAAACACTTGACTTATAGTATAATTCTAATGTAAAGGAACACATGAAAATGTTCAACTCTGCTTATTTTTCTGTTAACACAAATATTATCATTTTCATAATACAGAAGCAGATTAGTTTATCAACTTGTTTATAATTGGGCAAACCTGTTGTTATTTTGGCAAATAAATAAAAATAAAATATATTATTTCCCATACCCAGAAAGTTTTTTATACATTATCCAAGTAACAAACTGACAGTGTTAATTTTGCCCCTTGTCTTTTTCCAATGTTGAAAAAGTCAGCTCAAAATTAAAATATGCTGAATCTTAATCTCATCTTTCTAAGGAACTCAATCTCGTGAATTTGTTGCAGAATTAAAATGTGTAAGTAATAGCCTCTCTAGAGTCATTGCAATGACATTCCAAAAAAATGCTTGCCTTTGAATGAAAGGATGAAGATTTTGTACAATGTTCTGGAATGTTTTTCGGAATTTTATCTCAAGTTTGAATAACTAAGGCTCATTCCCCAGTTAAGCTCCTAACTGCTGAGGTCAATTACATTATATTACCAAAGATTAAACATATTTAATCAAATCAAATACATGTGGACTTTTTGGCAGACTAGTGTAGTTAATCCTAGTATTGCACTTGTCAAGATTCTGAATTAGCTGATAATGTCCATCGGTTGGGGAAAACACAATTGAAAAAAAACTTTCGAAGTCAATTTTTTCTTTTAACTTATCCCCAACTAGGAGTGCTGCTACTGTTTTCTGCAATTTATGAACATGAAATTTCCTCTGTATCCTTTTTATCATTCTCATGACTCTAAAACAATCATAAAAATCTTTTAAACTATGATAGAAGAATGTGAAAGAACTTGTCATGGAGACTATCGCTGCAAAGCAAAGATAACAAAAAACAGAACACCCAACAGCCTAGGCAAATAAAAAGAAAAGGTAATTATTTCTCTATGTATGTGAAAAGAGTAAGAAATGGTTAAAGAAAATATGCTCATTTAGATGTCTCTAGTCCAATTAACAGGGACAGTCCAATTTTGCCGAGACATACAATTCTCTGGCTGTACTGCACAGAGAAGCTCCGGTCTAGGCCTGAAACCCATGGTATTTCCATGTTCCCCTGAGTAAGCTCTTCTTGGTTCATGAGCCCCATCTGCAGACCTGTTTTGGAAAACTTTATGTCTCCTCTGTCTTCAAAGTATTTCTATTTGAAAGATACTTTTCTACCATGGCCTCATTTTTATTATTAATTATTTTATTTTTGCTCAATAGTGGAGGAGGGCCTAATTTTCTGGGCACTGGGCCCATTCTTTCAAATCCCTATGCAGAGCTCCACATGCAATTTGCAGAGATGGGTCTTTTTTAAACAATCACGAAATTCTAGTACGAAGCATATTAATTATAGGATTTCTATATAAAGTTGGCTGTGAACCTGAGAACTCAATAACACAGTAACTATTGGAATCACTATTTCTTTAAAAGGATGCAACGCTCAGACTGTGAAGGTTAAGATTTGGCCAATCATTTAACTTGATAAGCTTTTTTAATAGCGTGGCAAAGGAATTATTTCATAAAACATGTATGTGCATGTATATGTGTACACATATATATTTATATACACATTTCCTAACATAAAGGTATTTTTTATTTTATATTTTAAATTAAATACGAAACCACTCATATTTAATTATACCCCCTAATAAATAAAGAAAAATTACCAGAAATTTGGGAAAAATATAAGAACAGTAAGATGTATCTTTCCTTTTCCTCCTGGCATTGATAGGACAACATCGAAATATTAAAACACTACATAGAGAAAAGGAACACTGAAGAAATGCTGCTACACTGTCACCTGATTAACAGTTATGATGCATAATCAGAAACCTAGGGAATCCTTCTTTCTTACATGTATTAATGATTAACACTTATAAGGCTCAATACTGGAAAAAATTAGATTTCATCAGGTGCCCTACAAAAATTCACCATAGACCATCCCATCAAGCAGTAATCCACAGGACCTTAGAGCTGCTGGTGATTTTAAAGGTCACCTTGTCCATATGAGTCCTCTTACTCTTGGCAAATACCCTTCAAGGCTTCCACAGCACCACACAGTAGTGACAACGTATAATCCCCAAATGATTAGACTCCTTCTTTTAATGCCAACATATAAAATTCAAAATTCAATTAACTTACTTTTCCAGATACAGAGTGACCAGTGGGGAACATATGCTGATGGTTGGTTTCATTAATCCTAGAGTTATGATGGCTTCATGTAACTGTTTTACTGTTTCAGTTTCACCTCTTAAAGCTGCACCATTCAGGATGTGAAAAAAGGACAAGACTGTTGTATCTTTGATAAGAACACCCTTCTCTTTCATTTCCTTTAGAATGTTAATAGCATCTACAAGGAAGGAACACAAAAGACCCTTAGGTAATTTCATGTAGGGAAAACAAACTGCTATTAAAACAGCATTTCAAGCACAGCAGGAATGTAAATTCTAGTGTATAATGCCGATTTCAAGTTAATTACTACTTGCATTTCTAAACGAGACTACAATTATAAATCCACAATAGCATGGTTTTATCATTTCCCTGCAACTTTGACTACAAATTATAGATAGGGACTGTGTGCCCACTCTGCACCACATAACCCTGTACGGTCTGCCCTATAGCTGTTAAGATCCTCCTAAATGGATGCTTTTATCGTTTAGAGCTAACATCTGCTAAATCACACCATTGTTTCTTCAGCAGATGGCTTGTCAGGAAGCCAGATAATAAAGATGTGTTTACACTGTATATACAGCCAGACTAATGGTCTGATACCGATAGGGCCTGTTTGCTATGTCGATACTAATTAGCCAAGCAGAGCCAATGAAAGCTTTCCAAAAGACTGCATGTTAATACATTAGATTCATTAAGCTTCATTAGGAAGGCAGAAACAAACATTTTAGGATATGGAATAAGTGCATTTTTATAATGTTGCTCTTAATTATTGCACAGACAAAATGTTTTGACCGCTTTACAAAAAGTGATTTTTAAAAGCAGCTAATCAATATAAAGAATTTTCTGCGTTAGAAAGGCTTCCTAGGAAAAAATTCAATTTTCAAATCAAATAGTCTCTCCACACATTTTTCATTATAAAATAAGTTTTTAAAAATCTCTAGAAATAAAAGCTAGAGAGGAAGGCTGAAAAAGAAGTTTCAAAATAAAATCCAAGGAGAAAATTAACAAACAAGCAAACTAGTAAGAATGTATCAAGTGTAATTAATTATATTAGGCTTAGCAGTCTCTCAACAATGAGAAAATTAGAGTATGCACATCAGCTATATATTATCTAGGCTTTCCTTGAAAACTTCTAAATAAAAACTTGTTAAAGTGCACATTTGGTTAATGTTATCAAAAGGTAAGACAAAGACTGCTGCAAAATTCATATTCCTAAATAAAGATTATGTTTATAAGTTTTATGTTCAGCCTACACACATTTTAAAGCAAAAACAAAGCCATTAGTGCAGGCATATAAGCAAATTGCTCCATAAGCCAAGATCGTCCAATTCAACCCAAACAGCAATGCTAATAAAAACTAACTGCAGAAATGCAAAAAGCACTGAGCTGTGCAAATGTAAATGACAAGCTTGCCAATCCATTAAAACTAATGGCCTACACTGTCCATGCTGCTCTGGTTGGATTCACATGCAAATTTGTACGCAAAGTATTCAAGCACTTTGCAGGACATGATATACCATTAATATCAATTCACATGTTATTCCAGTGGCAAGATACTGGCATCACATATTTCCTTTGTATGCCCAGGCTTACCTTGGAGTTTGCCATGTTTTCCCAATACTTTTACAAGGCCTACATACTTGTTGGTGTCAAGGACAGCAGATGAATCTAAACGGTCACTAAAAGTTAAAAGCCAAATTTATATTATGTTAAAAGTCAATTAACTGCACAAAGAACAGGAATATCCATTTTATCACTCATCAGATAAACTGAATTGTTGCTAATAATTCAGTTAAGGTTTATTTTTAAAGCCATATTCACATTCACTTGTTATTATAGTCAAAATGACAAAAGAAATAAAACTCTAGTACTACATATAAATTGCATCATTCTATCTGCAAATGATAGGAATTAAAGGAACTCTTGCTTTGTGGCACTCTAGGTGATCCCAACTTTATAATGAACATTAAAATACTCAGAGACATACTTTTATTTGATAAATCTATCAAAATTAGACACCTAAAGATACCTGAAAAATTGACAGAATTTTGTTTTGTTTACACTACAGTATAGAAAGGAGACTGTTTAACAAGCTTTATAAAATAGTTACCATCACCGCCCCGACCGGTTTGGCTCAGTGGATAGAGCATGGGTCTGCGGACTCAAGGGTCCCAGGTTCGATTCCGGTCAAGGGCATGTGCCTTGGTTGCGGGCACATCCCCAGTGGGGAGTGTGCAGGAGGCAGCTGATCGATGTTTGTCTCTCATCGATGTTTCTGACTTTCTATCCCTCTCCCTTCCTCTCTGTAAAAAATCAATAAAATATATTAAAAAAAAAAAATTACCATCACCACTGTTGTGATATGCAGTTGTATAAATGGGGGGGGGGGGGGGAATCTTGGCTTTAAAGGAATAGTATGTCTTGTACTTAAACAAAGACTCTTTGCTGAAAACAAGCCATAATTAATGATAAAGTTTCATTTTATGTGAGAACACTGCCAAAGAGAATTTTTAAAAATTACACTACATAAGAGAGTAATATTCAATCTTCATGATCCATCAAGGCAGTGTATCAGCATTAACGTTCATTTGTTTCCATGCAAGCATACTCACAATTCTTGTTTCAGGTTCAGTGCATCTTCTGCATTATCATGTCGACAGCACAAATTTATTAAAGCTGCATAGCCACCAATAACCATGTCTGATTCATATTTTGCTTTCAATTCAAGAGCTTTTTGCATGTTCTAAAATAAAGGATAGACATGAAAAAGAATAAATGTAAGAGAAAATACAAAATTTCTTGTTTTAATGTTCAAAGTGTAGAAAAAGTTACAGTGCTTTTAAAATAAATGGATTCATGTTATTTACTTCACCTTGTTCCTTAATATTTTTGTTCACCTTTTGAAAAATTGTTAAGACATATATGTAGGGTTTAAAAGATGTTATCTGTAATGCAAAACAGACCACTATGCCGAATTTGATGTTTTAGTACTGTATTATAAAAAGGACATTCCAGATTAAATATATAACAAGGTACCCTCTACTCACAGTCTAATTTCCATACACAGAAAATGTATCATTGCAAAGTTCCTCAAAGTCTAGTTTAATGTCCAAGTAATGTGAAAAAATACTTTTGAATGTAACAGTACCATGTTATAATCTTAAAGCCCATTATAGTTTTTCCCTAAAATCACAGGCATACAACAAAATCATATTGAACTAGAAACTGGAAAAATCTAGTGATATGCCACAAATTGCAGACACACACTAAAATAAACACAAAGTACAGCTGGATGCCTGCTGAAAAAAAGCAAGAAACCCTTTATCTCAGAAAGAGCTTTTTTTCCAGCAGGAAAATGGAATTTCAATCCCTGCATTAACAATCTAGTAATATTTGACTTGCAAATGACTACTGCATGTATCAGTTGCTTGACAATCTAGATATAAGAGACCGGAGCCATGGCTTGAAAGGACATTTGGCATGTATGATAAACCTATCATGGCTGTTACTATCATTCACTTTGCAGATAATTGTAAACAAACTACAGCAACCTGAAAACATGCCATTCAAGGTGTAGTGGAAATTAGTTAACCTTCCATTTAATTGCGTTCTTCACAGGCAAGATGTATAATAATTGTAAAAATCACAAATATTCTATTTGGCTTTGCCTATACTTTATCTATAAAGTAATTTTTTTACCTTAATAGCAATATTTTGAGTATTTAAATAAATGTTACCTCTTCTGAACAAAGCACTAATATGAGTTGCTTTAGGGTATCTCCTACAGGTTGATTTTCAGCTTTTAGTTTTTCAAGTGTAGACTCCAAATCAGACGATGAAACCTTAAAAGACTACAGAAATGGGAAAAAAAATAAAGGGAAGAAATTTACTACAAAAAGGAAAGAAAATGTACCCCTTGCCACTCATTTATTTATTTATGCCACTCTTCCCTTTAAATTGATCTTTCTGAAATATCATAAATGCTATCAAGAATATTCTGGGGATCTGGGAATGAGTTTTAGGGGTTTATAAAGCTCCTGACACTATATGCAAATTTCTTAGATGTGTTGCTTTTTCTGAGTTGGGGACTAGCTTTTACCAACTTCCTTCTTAGAGTCATACTGATGGCAAAATGTTAGGAACCACTTATTTTATAAAGACAGTCTAGAATTTTCATTAAATATGGTTTTCATAGTAGGTAGAATTTATTCAAAAATCCTACTTACTTTTTGAGAGTCTGTCTTCTCTCTTTCAACCAATACATGAACATCCTAAAATTGGGATTTAAATTAGCATTAGAAAACATATGGAAAAATACATTAGCAAATGTCAAACGCAACTTTTGAAAGTCTCGCCTCATTTTACTGCTCTTTTTCCATCTTTCCAAAATTTTCCAGATATTCTGTCATATTTTATTAACCATTATGCTTTAAATGAATTCTTCAATATATAAACAGTATTTACCAACAATCAATGAAAAAGCCTTGTTTCGTCATTTAAATAAATTTTCCTGGACTAAACATCATATTTAAATAAAATTTTAATGTGATTTTATATATAAATTAAGCATTTAAAAAAGTTAATTATTAGCTCTCACACACCTTAATCAATTCAGGAACGTGGTAGCTATCCAGTAGATTACGAATGCCTCTGTAGATATTTTCAGAAATTTTTACATTCTGTACAAAAGGGAGGGAGGAAAAAAACCATTCAGTTTTAGACAAGCAAACTGAAATTGGTCTAACAGAAATTATCTCAGACATAATTTAAGTCTCCAACTCCTGTATGTCATTGAGAAGTGGTCTGGTTGTACTTAAAAGCAGCAATTTCAAATCTAATAGATACATGTCAGGCAGGACAGGCATTATATAGCAAAAAATGAAATGGTACCATCTCCTTCAGCTGATGGAAGTATTGTCTCAAACGCTCCTCCTTGGCCTGTACCTCTGAGTCACTCATGCTGTCAATCAAGTTATAAAGAAAATAGCCAACAGCTTCTGTGGAAAAAACAAGAGAAAGCATTCCACTAAAATTACTGAGACTGTCATGTTATCAAGATTAATTTATAAGAAATCATTTTGGTGTGAGATGTCACCCTGATGAGAGGCTCTGAAATGGCAACAATGATCACTGAGGCATAGAGATTATGTGGTTTGGGAGCACATATCTAACTGGTGAGTGAAAGGAATATTAATTATTTTCAGACCGAGTGACAGCTTTTCAGTACCGAATCTTACTTCAATCTATTTTCTCTACCACTCTATGACAGGAGTGGTCCTGCCCAAGGCCCTGCTTCTTCCCTGTCCAAATCACAACAGTGAGAATAAATCAATGCCTTGTACACATTTCTATACTAATTTTTTATGGGCAACATTTAGGGAAACAAAATTTTAAAGGATTGTTAAATGTTGAGTATAGAAAGTTAAATAATTTTAATAAGCAGATACAGCAATCCTGTGGAGAGCTGCCTATTAGCCAATGAAAAACTAAGATTAACAAAGATGTTTTTATAACAACAGTAATTTTTCTATGCATTCAAGCATGAAATGTGTTAATACCTAGAAAATCTGAACTTTCAGGAAGGGTACCTTCTTATAGAAAACCCTATATTGTAGGCCCCATTATATAAAAATAATGAAAAATATTAAATGTCAGATAATTTATTTAATAAACCATCTTTAAATGAAAAAATCTACCAAGACCTCTTTACTGCTTTATATGTTTAAAATTAACACCTAAAAGACACTAAAATCACACAAACACTAAGGATTACAAATTTGTAATTCTACTTTCAACAGTGCTTTAAGAAGCATTTCTTCAATTCCTAAAAAGAAAAAGTCTCCCATCCTGTCTTTTAAGAAAATAATTATGACAAAACAAAACAATTCATAGATCTCAACATGTTGTGGTTATCAACATAAAGATAAACCAAATGTTTTCAAATTTCACTTTCAAAAAGAAAATGTTTATTGCTAATCTTTCTAGCCCATCAATACACAGAAGAATGAGTTTGTGGATAAGTTACAATCATCGAAATTGAAACGCTACCCATTGGTCCTGGAGGCTCCTGGCAATAACGTCCGTCTTTGTACAACAGTTCTGTTATCTGTTAAGACAGAAAATGTGTGCATTGCAGCAAGAGCAGCAAACAAGAATAAATGCAATCTGAAATTGAATTCTTGAAATAATAAAGCTTCTCCCCAGTAAGATATCATTCTATATCACCGTAATTCAATACCACCCCCACCTGCCAAGGAGATTGTTTCGTTCTTAAATAATAGGTTTGTCTTTTAAAAACAAAACCAAAACAAACCCGTGTTGAAGGAAAACTGTAATGTGTTTTAGGAATGTCACTAAGAAAAACTCTAAATTGATTTGTTTATATATCATTTTAAATGAATTGCTATAAATAGGAAAGAACATATAGGAATTATCAACCAATATTTTTTCTCATCATGTTGTTTTTGGTCTTGCTGAAATTGGACCAGCTGCCTCCTTTTATGTGAAGTATTACAGAAATAATAAAGTAAAATATCCTGGACCATTTATTTTATTTTAATTTTTAGTTTTTCAACAATCTTTTCCCAGGCATTTTAATGGCATTAAAACAAAAGGGGCCAGAAGTTCTAATGTGTTTATTCTCATGGATTCTTTTCAATTGAATAAACAAACACTAAAACACATATACAACACTTATACAAAATTAATTCTGCTGGCAAATTTTTAATTTAAAAAACCCAAATATGTTATTTTATGATGAAAATGATTACAAAATCAATAGCACTGACTTGTAATTTTTGAACACAATATTCTGACTATATATCCTTGGGCTGAAGATAATAAGGACAAAAACATATAGCTGTTGTCCAAAGTGATACAAGGAATCATAGACTAAACTATGCTTTGTGTATTCTAAAACTAATCTTTTTTGCTCTTCAAATAGTACCTGACACGTTATAAGTGTTAACAACTCAAACTGCAGTTAATTCTACTACTATTTATTTGCCAATACGGAAAATGAGATAAAATTAACCATATCCCACTTCATTCCACCATGAAAATCATGCTGTGGTTAATGACAATTCAAAAGGCAGAAACCGTTTAAAAACTAAGTAAAACAATTGTCACCTACAAACTGTTTTCAACCAACACAGACATATAGAAGATAGACAATACATTCTATCATAAGTTGTAGATATACATTAAATAAGACAGTGACATTTAATACCAAATTTTGAACAAAGAAAAATTACTTACAAATATAACTATCTTCACCATATATTATACCTGACTATACAGTTTGAATAGCAGCATAAACTAAAAAAACTGAGTAAAATTTAGATTTCAAAAAATATTTAAATTGAAAATAGAATTAACATTGCACATTCTGATTTTACTAAGATACAAATATTTCTTGCAATTCAACATAAGGATAATTGTAATTCCTGCATAAAAGTAGTTTACCTCTTAAAAAATAAGTTTAAAATTGGTCTTAATGTCATTCACACACAGATACACTTACACAAATATATCTGAATGCACATATTTTTAAATTACTTATTAAATCTGTTATGCTCAATATCAATGCAAATCAATGCAATAATGTTTACAGTTGTCCTTTGGAAAAATTAAAAACCTTATGAAGAATTTAGGACACTAACTACTTTAATAATAAATTTCATGATCAAGGAAGGCAGTTTTAAAACTAACTTCAAGATTCTAAACTCACTAACTTACAACAATGTATCACAAATGTGTATAGCATAACTCTTGCTCTTAATAGCTTTTTATACATTGCCTTATGATTTGCTGTATTAGAAGTACTTACCTTGCTCCAAAGATTTATATTCATAGACCTGCAGAGGGCAGCAAATGATTGAAAATAACTCATGTGCAAAACACATTTTAAGTTAAAGCAAACTAGCAAGTATTATATGTAATGCATACAGATCAAAGGCTTAAAACAAATAGGTAAATAAAAGTTTCCAAAAATAAGTAGAATTTTCAGGAGAAGGTAATTTAGAAAGATTGACTCTCGGACTTTGAACCCTCAAAATAAAAGTTAGTTTGGATAAGAATCATTAAGTACCACCCCTAAATTTTAGGGAGTTTGATGGAGCAAAATATTTGCTTGGTCTCTAAGTGTATGCCCACAGACTGCTTATTACTTGTAATGGTAAAGAAAGTAACCATATAATGGAGAAATCGAACATCTTCACCTGGTGATCAGAATGAACATAACTAATGAGATGCTGATGGACAATGTGTATTTACAGATTTAATTCCCCAAGGAAATACCATTCCTGCGGCACTTCAGGCAGGATATGTAACCTGAAGCTAACCATAGGGAACCATCATGAAGAATACTCTATAAAATAACTGGCCTATATTGTCCAAAAATGTTAACGACATAAAAGACAAAGGCTAAAGAATTGTTTCAGGTTAGAGAAAAATAAAAAGACAACATTCATCCCTGAACAGATACTCTACAGGAGGGGGGGTGGGGATACAAAAAAGAGAAAATCATTGATAAAGCTGAAGCATAAACTATATGAGACAAAAATATTCAATCAATGTTAAGTTTCCTGAATTTGCTAATTGTGCTGTAGTTGTATAACAGAATAACCTTGTTCTGTGGAATTACATACTGACATATAAGGGTCATGATATATGTGCAACCTAAGCCCAAACAGTTCCGAAAAAACAAATTTTATGTAACTATGTGTATACACAGATTGACAGGTGGAGGGAATGAATAATGATAATGTGTCAAAATGTCAAAAGTTAATAAATGGAGTATATAAGAATTCACTATACTATTCTTGTAACTTTATGTAAATTTGAAATTATTTCAAAGAAAGCAAAAAGAACAGCTTATCCAAATTTTTCCTGTTTAAATGAAAATCTATTTACAAAATCAGATAACCAATGAACACTGATCTTATACTACTTCTAAGTTTTGTAAATGTAATATCTATAAAATTTGCATATTTAATTTAAATATATAATCTACTTTAAGACTGTGTTCTAATTATAATTTTACAATGTAAATATAATTTATATACTTATCATAATTATATATATTTACAGTAGAAAATGCCCACAAAATTTATAGGCCTTTTAAAACCTGAGGTTGGGCAGTTTTTGGTGGAATGAGTTTTATTACAGTGAGTTAACAGGGCAATTACTTTTACTTTAAAAACATTCAGAATGAACTACTGATATACTTGGATGGATTTCAGGGACATTAATGTTGAGTGTAAAAAGCACAATCTTAAAACATACTTTATGAGACCACTGCAAAATAACAAAATTATAGAAATTGAGGACAAACTAATGGCTGCCATGGGTTGGCAGTGGCGGGTGGGGGAGAGAGCAGTATGTAATGCCAGGGGGACATCTGTGGTAATGACATAGTTCTGTTATCTTCATTGCAGTGATGGTTACACAAACCTACAAATGATAAAATGTGAGAAATATAAATACACATTGTACCAATAAGAAATTCCTGGTTTTGATAATGTACTATCCTATATAATAAAAGGCTAATATGCAAATAGACAGAATGGCAGAACGACCAAACTGATCGCTATGACGTGCACTGACAACCAGGGCGTGTGCACGGAACATGGAGGACATTGGCAGCCGGCGGCAGATCATGGAACATGGCAGGAATGAGCTGCGGAGGGATGGTGGAGCAGGTAAGCGGGGCACCAGATGAAGCCAGTGCACTGTGGCTGTCATCAGGGCAAGCCTCTGGTGGTTACTGAAACCCCTTTGCTCCCCCACGCTGCAGTCCCACACGGCAGCAGATGCTGCCGGCCCTGCTCACACATCGTTGGTGCTAGAGCCGCCCCTCGCACCCCTGTTGGCGCTGGCCCTACTCGCACCCATGGTGGAATGGTGGAGCAGGGGACCAGGGGCCACAAATGGAGGGGCCAGGTGGAGGGTGTGGAGGATGGGCCAAGTCCTGGCCCTGCGCCCACCCCAGCCTCGCGGTCCACAGTTCCTTTTTAGGTGCATAAATTCATGCACTGGGACCCTAGCTGCGTAAGATATAACCACTGGGGAAAATGGGTGGGGAGTACACAGGCTCTCTGTGTTCTATCTTTGCAACTTCCTGTAATTCTGTTTTTTATTTCAAAATAAAAAACAAAAACATGTTCCATGCCCCTCTAGAACGCTCTTCCTTATGATGAAATCATCCCTCCAATGAAGCACATTAAGAAAAAGTTTTGGGGGAAAAAAAAAAAAAAAAGATGGGATGAGAAATCAGTTAACAGAAGAAATGATAGTGACCTAAATAAAAATTGCAACTGTAGGCTGTAGCTGGAAACAATCTCTCAAATACGACAAGAGTTTTCATCTCACCCACCCCTCCAATGATTACAGAGCAGCCTCCTCTGACTACCTGACATTACCATATGCCAAAAAAGATCTTTTTCCCAAATAGTAAATGAAAGAGAACTCAAGATATGAAGATAAAATAAAAACCTATACTGATAAAAGTTAAGCATCTTTTTTGGTTAGGTTAGGAGCAGCTTTAATTCCAATGAGTCTTAACCTGTAGAGGTCTATCACATTTAAGGATTGGCGAGGGGAGAGAGTAGAAATACCAGAGTTTTTGAGGAGGACAATGCCCAGAAGTGCAGAATATTAAGTGGCAAGACATGCAATTTGTCACCTTTTTTGTATCATGTACCCCTTAGAGAATTCAATGAATTTTTCTTCTCAATTACTGTTAAGTTTATCAGGTGTGGTAACACTACAGTGGTTATTTTTACTTAAAATAAATTCTGAAATGTAAAGTATTTATAGAGACTAATAAGCATATAATTTAAACAGTCCAGAAAAAAACGGGGGTGGGGATGGAGGTGGGTTGAAAGAGGAATAAATGAAACAAGATTGCCAAAATCTTAACTGCTGAAGCCAGGTGATGGGGACTTGGGAGTTTTACTTTTGTGAATGTTTGAAAACTCTAGAAAATAAAAAATAAACACATACCAACTCTTGTCTAAATTTTGCATCTCTATTCCAACTCTCAACATTAATAAGCTGGGTTTAAGAAAATCTATTCTGCCCTGGCCAGTGTGGCTCAGTTGGTTGAGTCCATGCACCAAGAGGTGGCCAGTTTGATTCCCGGTCAGGAAACATGCCTGGGTAGCGGACTTGATCCCCAGTAGGGGATGTGCAAAAGGTAGCAGACATAATCATTGTCATTACAATCCATTATCTTGGCATTAATGTAACCTTCTACTTCATTTGATGCTGAATCAAATAGTAAAATCCCTTTGTCAATACATTCATTACATCTACTTAAACAGTCTCCTACTGTAAGCTTCTCAGGGCTTTGAATGGGGAGGAGAAAACTGAGTATTTAATGGCATTTAACTTGGTGACTTTAACAGGACTAGCAACAGGACCTTGATTTTTTTTAATTGATTTTTTAGGGAGAGGAATAGAGTTAGAAGCATCGATGAGAGAAAAACATCTATCAGCTGCCTCCTGCACACCTCCCACTAGGGATGTGCCCGCAACCAAGGTACATGCCCTTGACCGGAATAGAACCTGGGCCCTTTCAGTCCGCAGGCTGACTCTCTATCCACTGAGCCAAACCGGTTAGGGCTTGATTTTTTTTTTTAAACATATGAAAAGCAGACTCACACCTGCCAAGTTCAAACCGTTACCTATGGGCCAGAAATCCCTCCTTAGATCACAGAGCTCTTTCTCTGTAGACTATGAAGACCTAAATGCCTTCTCGGAAATTCTGAAGCATCTATCTTTTTGAAATGCAATACTCTCAGCTAAGTTGTGACCTACTTTCAGTGACACATTGTCTCCTAGAAGTGATTCAATATTTCTAGTGGTGGTTTTCAGTCTCTCACACACACACATGCACACACACATTATACTGTCCTATTTCTAATTTGAACTTTGTTCAGCTAGCATTACTGTTGGGAGAAAAGAAAGTCTTATTCATACTAAACTTTTTCTTGCCTTTGATTTGACATAAGAATTTACTTTTTCAGTTAGATCTAAATGCTTTTAAAATATACTCTCAAAAACAGCCTTTAAAAAAAAAAAGGTTAAAAGTAAAAATTCCCTAATAATCTTGAATAATCTCACCTTACCTAAGCAGTATTGAATTTAAATAGTTTTTACAGGTGTTTTGGCCTACGTAAGTTAGACAATTTAATCTATAAATTGGAAAACTTTAGGAAGGCACTGCACTTGATTGGTAATCAATGACCATTTCTTGAGCTTATCAATTTACAGAAATACTGAAAGTGTATCTTAAATACTACTTTCAAAAGATATGAAGAAAACATTGTTTGTTTTTCAAAATTATTGTTGGCTAGTATAAAAAATTAATCTTGGCCAAAACAGGTTCCAGAACACATGCTGAACTGTTGCCCCATAGACCCTGGACCTACCACCACGAGGCAGATTATATTAAAGGTAGCTAAGTATCCCCCAAATCGAATTCCAACACTGAAAGACACACTCAAGTTTCCCTTAGAATTAGCTCAAGTGACTATGATATCTCATTTAATATCCTATAAATTCTAGTATTTCTGATGAGTAATTTTTTAAAAATATTGTTCATATTATCAGTGTTCCTCTTTTTCCCCCCATAGCTCTCCTCCTCCCAGAGTCCACCCCACTCTCTGCCCTTACCGCCCCCGCCACTGACCTCATCCATAGGTGTACAATTTTTGTCCAGTCTCTTCCCGCACCACCCACCCCCATTCCATCCCCAAGAATTGTCCCTGATTCTATTTCTATGCCCCTGATTCTATTCACCAGTTTATTCTGTTCATCAGACTTTTTATCCACTTGATTTTTAGATTCACTTGTTGATAGATATGTATTTGTTCATAATTTTTATCTTTACTTTTTCTTCTTCTTCCTCTTCTTAAAGGATACCTTTCAGCATTTCATATACCATATTTTCCAATATATCAGACAACTTTTTAACCCAGGAAAATCTTTTCAAAAGTCGGGGGTCATCAGTGGAGCCGGACGTAGACTCCAAGTGTCTCCGGTTGGCTCCTTTTTGTGCCACATACTGTCTCTGTCTGGACTTTTTAACCCAGGAAAATCTTCTCAGAAGTTGGGGATTGTCTTATACGCCCAGTCATCTTATACGCTGGAAAACACGGTAATACTGATTTGATGGTGAACTCCTTTAGCTTTTTCTTGTCTGTGAAGCTCTTTATCTGCATTCAATTCTGAATGATAGCTTTGCTGGGTAAAGTAATCTTGGTTGTATGTTCCTGCTATTCATCACTTTGAATATTTCTTGCCACTCCCTTCTGGCCTGCATAGTTCCTGTTGAGAAATCAGTTGACATTCATATGGCTGGCTCCCTTGTAGGTAGGTAACTGACTGCTTTTCTCTTGCTGCTTTTAAGATTCTCTTTGTCTTTTGCCCCTGGCATTTTAATTATGCTGTGTCTTGGTGTGGTCTTCTTTGGATTCCTTTAGTTTGGGATTCTCTGTGCTTCCTGGACTCATACGTCTATTTCTTTCACCAGGTAGGGGAAGTTTTCTGTCATTATTTCTTCAAATAGGTTATCAGTATCTTACTCTCTCTCTTCTTCTGGCACCCCTGTAATTCTGATGTTGGTATGCTTGAAGTTGCCCCAGAGGCTCCTTACACTGTCTTCATATTTTTGGATTCTTTTTTTTTTTTTTTTTTTTTTTTTTTTTTTTTTTTTTTTTTTTTTTTGCTTTTCCGGTTGGGTGTTTTTGCTTCTTCATATTTCAAATCTTTGACTTGATTCTTGAGATCCTATAGTTTGCTGTTGGACCTCTGTATAATATTCTTTATTCTAGTCAATGTATGCTTAATTTCTAGCGGGTCCTTCTTCATATCCTCGAGGGTCTCACTAAATTTATTGGCGGTTTCTAGAAAATTCTTGAAAAACCTTATAACCGTGGTTTTGAACTCTATATCCAGTAGTTTGCTTTCCTCTATTTCTGTCATTTGTGACCTATTTCTTTGTCTCTGTATTTTGGCTGTTTCCCTGGGTTGATAGAGTGGCTTTCTGTGCTAGGTGTCCTATTGGGCCTCGTGGCTCAGCCTTCCCAATTACCTGAGGTTGACACTCTTGGTGCACCCCTTTGCAGGCTTTGTGCACAGTCTTGTTGTAGCCAAGCCTTGATTGTTGTTGGTATCACTGGGAGGAATTGACCTCCAGGCCAATTGGCTGTGAGAATCAGCCGTGTCTACAGTGGGAGAAGTTCTATGCTGGAGACACACTTATGGGGCAGGACTTGCTTCAGTGGGGCTTTGGTGCTCACTGAGCCTGCCCCCTGAGTGTGTCCCTTATGGATCTGAGGAGTTGTAATCTGGATGGTCCCACTCTGACCACTGGGTACACTGGCTATTGGATCTCTAAGGAGGTGCTAATTTAGCCTCTGCCTGAAGCTACCCAGCAGGTTGCAAAGAGCCAGGCCTTTCCTTCTAGTTGTAGAATTTCAATTCAGCCAGCCTTCCTGTGGTTCTGGGTGGTGTCCGTTTTTCTTTTCGTTGTAGTTTTGAAGTGGTTGTGCAAGGCAGCAATTTCAGGTGTTTACCTAAGCCACCATGTTGGTTTCTCCTTAGGAATAACTATTTTTGATACAGAGTAAGTTGATCTGTTATTTGCTAATACTTACAGGAGTTCTAGGTAGTTAATTTGGACTCTATTAGGAATGTCATTATATACTCATCCTTTTGCAATCCCACTGGTTAACAATTGATTCACCAAAGATTACCAATGGCTGCTAAAACCACTGAATGAAAGGTGCTAGGAAACAGGATAGATACATTATCTCAAAGTATTACCCATAGACTTCTTACTAATTACAAAGTGGATAAGGTTCCTTTGCAGAGGAGACATATGGGAACCACCACCAAAACCAAGCATTCAGACTTAGTTGATGGCACTGGCATTATAACTCTTGAGACAATAAGAAATACTTATCACCTATGAAATATAGCTAAAAATGTTCAATCTGAGTCTGATCATGAGAAAAAAATTCAGAGAGAAATGTGGCAGGTACATTCTACAGATAAAGTAGCCTGGACTCTTAAAAAAAAAAAATGGGTAAAACAGTCAGAACTATGACAATCTAAATATGGTGGTATTATAGCATTATTAATTTTTTTGGAGTGACATTGGTATTGTGATTATACAGATGACCTCTTTTTTAAGAGTTATAAGCTGAAGGATCCAGTATGATCTGTATGTCTACAACTTCAAGTGGTTCGGTAAAAAAGAAGTAGCAGTGCATGTATGTACAAGTTTGCCCACCTCAATGTGCATATACATAGCTATAGATAGATCTATATCTAAAGAATATATAAGAAAGCAAGTAAATATTGAGAAAGAGTATATAAGAAAGCAAATTAAAAGAGTATATAAAAAAGTAAATGTTGCAAAATATCAACAAACGGTAAATCTATATAAAGGGTATGTGGATGTTTCCTTTACCATTCTTTCCATTTTTCTTCATGTTTGAATGTTTTCAAAAAAACAAAAGTGGTAAGATAAAGGTCGTTAACATTTCCTGAGCACAGAGAGGAACACAGTATTTTACTGAATAAAAGTCACCTTGTAATTAAATATTCAATGTATAAATCAAACATACATATAAATTTGTCTTTAACTCCAATTTGCCATAATTCAAATAGTGCTTTCTTCATTAAAACAAGACCTTTACCAAATTGGTGCGTATTTCTTGGAAAAAATGGTATAAAAGGCTGCATAAAGTCAACTACTTGATAGAAAGAATAAAATAGATTTAAGATCATTTCAGGTAATTAGGACATTGGAAGATTTGGAATAATATATGTCTTTCTTATACAGTAGGTCAAAAAGACAGTAGGAATCAGACCATATTCATAAAAAAGGACATATAGGGTGATCATCTTACCTCCTAAAGCCTAGAATTAGGGTGGCTCTCAAAGAAGAAAATGACAAAGGCAATGTATTTGATTCCACTGCAAAAGAAAATCGCCATTAAATCTCAGACCAAAGACAAAAACTTAAATTATCAACTTATTTGGAAACACTTTCATACCAATACCTTTTTTTTTTAAATTTAATTACATAAAGTATTACAAAGATTAGTACAAATATCTCTTTTTTCCCCTGCCCTTCCCCCAGCCTCCCCTACCCGCCAGTGGTCTGTGTCCTTTGCATACCAATACCTTTTAAAATTCATTTTGGAAATTTTATTTTTAAAATGGAAATACTTTCATATATAGATTAATTACTAGATATTGCAGTATTATATACAATATTCAATATAATACAATGTAAACTATCCATCTGAAATATTTTTACTTAGTTTTCACACGTATAAATATGACTAATGAAATTATTCACATTATTTCATATATATGACAATAACTACCCTACCAGCATACTCAGAGTCAGCCTGGTACAAATCCTGAGGCTGCATATTAATGGGCAGTGTGGCACTACAAAGGGACAGAATGTAAATACCTTATGGTACCCCTGATCTTTAAAGACAGTAGATGAGGAGGAAAACTTTCCTGGGAGTGGGATTGGGTTCTATTAAACCATTCACACTTCCTTTTTCTATTTTCCACTATGATCAATGACAAGTTTTCATGAAAGATAACAACCTAAAGTCATGATAAAACAGACCTTTACTCATTATATAATCTACATTTATGAAAGCTTATTATGCAAAGTGTCCCTTTGGGAGTTCTACCGACTGGGAGTTTGATCACTCACTGTGTCGTGCGCTGACCAGGAAGTGGCACGGAATGAAGGAAGGCCCCAGCAGCCGGGGAAGGGAGGCCCAGCCAAGAGCTGCCAGCCGCTATGGACCCTGCATATATTTTGTGCACTGAGCCTCTAGTTGATTTATATTGATCTTTCACTTTTCTGAGCACTTGTTTGCTCTACTACTCATTTTGTCTTTTAACAGTCTGCATCCTTGTATGTTTCAGTACTGACATTATAAGCCTTACTAGCCTTAGTATTAGAATCTGGCCTTAAGTAGCAAGGAATGGAATCACAGTAGGTATCTCCAGAATATATTTTCCCTGTCACTGCATTAAAATGGTGCCCTGGCTGGTTGCTAAGTGGTTAGAGCATCAGCTCTTGGACCAGAGGGTCGAGGGATCGATTCCCGCTCAAGGGCATGTACCTTGGTTGTGGGGTTTGCTTCCTGCCCCCAGTTGGGGTACGTGCAGGAGGCAACCGGTCGATATGTTTCTCTCAAATCAATGTTTTTCTCTCAATCTCTCTTTCTCTCATTCTTTCTAAAAATCAATGGGAAAAATATGCACAGGATATTTATTTTAAAAAAGTGGTGCCATGTTATAAATAATTGACTTAATCTTTTCAGTAAACATGTAATTTGGGTACTGAATGATCCAAGATGAATTTAATTATAGAGGAACTCACAGTGGAAGCAAATTCTGAAGACAATTAATAAAAGTAGTTTAGGTTACAATTAAGATACTATACCTGGTTAACTTAAAAAAAAAAACTCATGGGAAAAGTCACAGTAGATTGTAACATTGTTTGCTCATCTCTCTTAAATGTGAATAAAAATTTAACCACACACATAAGAATTGTTTTAGACCATCTGTTATATCGCTTCACCAAGGAGCATAAGTTTCTCAGGGGTTTTTTATACAATACTAGAGGCTCAGTGCATGAATTTTGTGCATGGGTAGGTTCCCTAGCGGCTGCTAGCTGCTGGCCGGGGCCTCCCTTCCCTGGCTGCTGGCTGGGGCTTCCCTTTGTTCTGTCCCTGGTGGTCAGCGCACATCGTAGCAAGCAACAGAACTCAAGGTTGGTCGAACTCCCAAGAAGATACTTTGCATATTAGGCTTTTATATATAGATTTGAAAATCTAAAAATCATTTTTAAAATGATCTGTTATTTAGTCACTCAAGGAAATAAAGTTTTTTAACAATCTTTAATTTGCTTGATCAAATTAATTTTCTATGCCTACAAACACAAGTGGGAAAATGTTTCCTAGTATTCCACAAACTCCATCTAGATAAGCTATCCTTCTGATGTGGTAACCAAAAGTGCAGACCTAGCAGCTGCCAATAGTGATTACCAGCAATTACAGAACTGATCTCGAGACCTGCAAATCAAAAGAAGAGAGGAGGCACTGACAGGCGTGAACTAAAATGCTCTAGTCTTAAAGTTCCTGGAATTTTTTTTCTAATAAATAACCTCTTGAAAATTTATTTTTATACTATTCAAATTAGTATTTTACAGAATATTGTCAAGTTTTTATTCGTTAAAAAGGCAGCAAAAACATCTCAGCAAGTTGAAGGCTGCTGACAAAAAAACATCTAGTTTCCTTAGCAACAAACAAGTCTGAAAAATCAAGGGGTTGACAATGAAGTGGAATCGATGGTATAACGAATAATGGCAATTCTCATGTATGTGCCCAGATTCCTCAGCTAATGTTTCTGTTTTCATCTTGTCACAATGGAAAATCTATTTTTTATATAAAGTGGAAGGCAAAATCAATACACTCAGATTAATACACAACCTTCAACTAAACTACACCTCTAACAGTCACTAATTTTCATACTGAATATTTCTCTTTTCCTTACAATATTATGAACTATTTAAAATAACATACATACTGACAATATATACCAATTATCTGGTTTTTACAAAGTTTCCACCTATAAAATTGAATATACATTATTCAACTTTTAACTTTTAACATTCTAGAGGTTAGAAATTAAAATTTGTGTTTTGTTTTTAAATAATATCTTCCTCACAAGATCTATAAAACTCCCAAGTAACAGCATAATATGGTAAAAAGTGAGGACGTTAAGAAATGTCCTGTTTATTAAAACGTACTACGGTGAAAAGAACGAGGTTGAAGGTAGAAAATGCTGGTTCTAGCCAAATCGCTAACTTTGGGCAAGTCATTTAACTTCTCTCTGCCTTTCTTTATCTATCAATGGAGGTAACTTTATTAACAGGATGAACATTGTAAAGCACCGCTGCGCTTAAAAGAATTTAGTAAACCTTTGCTGTGTTTCTGTTACTGAGGACTGGCTTTATGTAATTTACAGTTAAAACAGAAGTTGGTTTAGCAAACAGTTTCAGGCACAGTATCTCCTTATGATTTTCACAACTTCCACACAGTAGATAGGTATATAGGTTATACTGTCCCGATTTCATGAAACTGAAGCAAAGAAAGGTAGACTTATTCCAGGTTCCAAGCCTTCTGGGTCCCCAGTGTTACCTATCACCATGTTATCACTAAGGTTCTTCTAACTTTAAAATTACATCCAAATTATACACAAGATCAAGTCATAAACTGTCTTATCAGTTTGACTTAAAGAAAACACAAAAACTTCCTGTCTTTCAAGGAAATTACCTTGAACTACACTGAGGTAGGCATTGAGGGCAATAACGATCCTGTATGCTTTCATTAGTAACTAAAACCACACCTATAAGTTTACTGCTAATGTTGCATACTTACAAAATGATAAAACATAGTCTAAGTTCCCACTTATTGCTTCATTTTTCAATTCAGCTTGAGAAAATATATTATTTTCAAATGGACATCCATTTTCCTAGAGATAAAGCACATTTCAATATTATGCCTTAGCTAAAAACATTTTGATATGCTATTCAAATTTCCTATTTTCCCATTTATTTATACCACCATATTCTGACAATCCTTCATTTCTAGAACAATATGTAAATCAAATAACTAAACTTCAGCAACAGTTTCAACATTCCAAATTAAATGCTTATCTTCAAATTCAGATAATCTGTTATACTTAGAATGCCTTCCTTCTAGGAAAAATTTACTATTGATAACATTTAGAAAATTCTCTAATTTAAAATAAAATGAAAATTGAATGCACTGATCTAAAATGACATTTGGGACAGTTAGTGAGGTAAAAATAAAATTTAATTTATCTCCAAGTGTTTTTCACTTTTCTTAACATCAACATTTGTTATTAAATTTAAGTACAGAAACCAAAAATTAGCTCAAATATACTTTCTAAGTCACAGTATAATAGCAGAATATTAAAAACTGCCCAATCAATAATAAGCAATGAATAAAATTAATTATGGTATATCCATACAATAAAACAGCATGCAAGCATAAAAAGTAATTGGTGGAGTTACATACTATAATGGAAAGGTGCCAACTTAAAAAAGGAGATTTAGGGAAATAAGAATATGTACAAAATTACTTTTTTAATGCTTTTTTTAACAATAAAATATGTACAGGTTCAAAATACCCTGCTAAGAACTCAGAGAGGAGAGGTAAAGACACTCAAGACATAAACTCTACCTTTCAGAAGGTTGTACTTACGTCATTATTTCAAAGAAAGAAAAGAACGCTTTAATATTAATAAGTCAAGGCATCATGTGAATGACCACCTAGGAACCAGATATTTTGAACAAAATATTTCTTATTAAAGTATTTGGTGCTCTGCCGTGTTGACCCTAATTGTATGTAGCACTTTGTTTTGAAAATGGAGAACATGGAAAGTGCAACCCTTGCTGATCCAAAAGTTAGTTTCTTCATAAAGGCCTTCCCTATTCTCATGCAGACAGGACACATTGGTTAGGAAAATAATGCTTTGGAGTCAAACAAAAGATTATTTTTAAAAAACAGAATAGTAAATATACTGAGTGTATTATGAAAATTCATATAGAGGGGAAGAGTAATATTCAAAAAAGGAAAATTATAGCTGCATTACATAGTGGGATTAAGGAGCACCTAATGTTTTATTTAAATATTTTTCTGATATTGGCATATTATCTTTAAACATACAAAAATGCTGCTTTACTTGAAGGTTTTTTAAGTTTTACCAATATTTTTACAAAACTTTAGAAAACTGCATACAAACACAACCATTTTTAGTACTCAGCTTAATGACTTTTTTCTTTTTAGTCACACAAAACAGGAGGGAGGCAAGACATTCTCTTTAATTATGAAATTAAAACCATATTTGAACTTACCTGCAATATAGCACGAACTGACTTCACACTATCAAAGGATGGAAACACATAATTTATGTATGTCTCCTGATCAGGATTTACTCCCATTTCATGCATTTCTTTGAGGACTTTAACTATACCTATAAGATAAAATTTTAAAGCACAAAGATGAAGAATTTGGAATAAATTAAGAAAAGATCAGAAGGTTTAGTTCATTCGGCTTTTGAATCATAATGAAGAATACTCAGCATTTTGTTTACCTAAAAAAGAAAGCAGAAAAACAACAGAACTGGGAAATAAGAGAAGTGAAATTCTGTAATATAGAAAAAATTATAATAATGCTCCCTACTTAGGGCAGTCATAAAAATTAAAACAATGTGTGAAACCTTAAATAAATGTTGATAGTAACAATGATTTAATTTTCTCATTTTAAAACTCTAAGATTTTTAAAAATTTCCTTAGATATTATGTAGAAATGTAGCATAAAGCAAGCATATAATTTTCTAATGTGTGAAAATGGCCAACATACTGATAACTTTATTCTGTACAAAACACTTCACCCAATCATCTACACCTCAAATATCTTTTATTCTCTTAATTCTTCATTTTTTTCCCAATAATGTTTATCAGGAGGAAGAGTACATTCTACTTACTAGATGACCTGTGTTACTAATATTTATAACATGTTTTTTTCTAACCGAAACTAAAATAGGTTTAATGAGATCTGGGTTCAGTCACTCTCTCAGATAAGTTCAGTCAATACCTCAGGCATTCTCAGGAAGTACACCAAAAATATTCACTTCAGTAATACAGTCAGGCTCTGGCTGGTGTAGCTCATTCAACTGGTTGGAGCATCCTCCCATATACCAAAAGGTTAGAGGTTCGATTCCCTCTCAGGGCATATAGCCTGGTTGCAGGTTTGATTTCCAGTTGGGGCGCATACAATTGATTGATGTTTCACTCTCATATCAGTGTCTCTCCCTGTCTGTCTGTCTGTCTCTCTCTTTCATACAACTGATTGATGTTTCACTCTCACATCAGTGTCTCTCTGTCTGTCTGTCTCTTTCATACAACTGATTGATGTTTCACTTTCACATCAGTGTCTCTGTCTTTGTCTCTCTCTGTCAAGGCATGTCCCCAAGTGATGATTTTTTAAAAATATTAATATAGTCAGATGGGAAGAAACATTTATCAGTAAGGAGAAAAAAGGTGACTGATCTGACATACCTACATCCTTCTAAAAAATTCATATTTCTTTTTTAATAAGACTTAAATAATCATAACACGAATCCCAAAGCTCTGTGAACTTAGAAAATCTAAACTAAGACTAAATAAACAATCTCATGAAAAATTTCAAATATCATCATAAGAAAGTTTATGCATCTAGAGGAAAGTTTCCACCCAAAAAAAATTTTATAAGAATTAAAATAGTTCGAATATTTGGGAAAGATAAATGGTTTACCTGATCAACTTTCACTAACTATGACCATTTACGTAATTTAGACTCTAACCAGAGCACTCACTTTATTAGAACTCAATTTCTTACTTTCTGAAAATACTATCTATTCAAACACTTCACTCAGCTGGCATTTAGGCTTTCTTTTTGGCTCTTATATTTTACCCTTCCTATATTCTTATTTTTATAGCTTCTAAATATACTAAGAGATGTAGATCCTTAGTCATGCTGGATTATTTCTTCTTATTCAGGCCAACTTGCTAAAATTCTAAGTGATGACTTTTCCATTTGTGCCACAAAGAAATACACTAGTAAGATGAACCACGAGGAAGTCATTATAAGAGGCTGTCTTAGTGGCTGGTCATGGCTAAATTCACAGCCAGAAAAATTTCAGAATTCAATAAAATTTGTCACCCTATTGCTGAAAACTCTTGGTGCAATTTGATCTGACGCTAAATATCTTTCTTATCCTGAATGGTTTTATTTATTCCACAGAAAACATTCCTTTACATCCTCCATCACTACAGCCATTAGTTTCTTCTTTTATATGTGACTTTCCCTGGACAAAGTACAAGTTCACTGCAGTAATAAGAATGTTAGTGGCTTACCTTAGACTAAAGAAATGAGAGATTACATACTGCCATTTCCCTGTTACATAAAGGAAGATTGTAGAATATGTTACTTTACTATATTTCTGAATCTCCTGCAAAGGAGAAACTGGTTTTTAAAAACTGTAAAACAATTGACAATATCTTGTACTCCCAAGTTAACTTTCTCAGCTTTTTTGTTTTTCCAGATAAAACCTTCACTGACTCTGGGAGGTTGGGGAATGGATGTAAAAGGTGAAAGAGATTAAGAAGTACAAATTGTCAGTTATAAAAATAGTCACAGGGAGTAAAGTACAGCACAGGGAATCAAATAATATTGTAATAACTATGTATGGTGTCAGATGGGTACTCACGAAGGTGGTCACTTTGTAAAATATGTAAATGTCTAAACACTATGTTGATACACCTGAAACTATTATATTGCATGTCAACTCTAACTGGAAGACAAATTTTTAAAAAAACCTTCACTTATTAAAAAACTTGGTAATACTTTTTTAAATGTCCCTAATGCAAAAATCAGTATCTAATTTTTAATCAATAGCTAAAAATTTTCATAAAATAAATTCAGCATAATGTTTACAAACATCTAGTAGGGAGGGCAGAAATCCTCACATGTAATCCCAGCACTACTGATAGCTAGATGTGGAATTTAAGGTCACTCACTGAATCTCTCTGTGGCTCTCAGTTCCTTCATCAATATAATTTGAGCTTTCAATAAGACACCTCACAAACCTAAATTCTAAGATTCTTAAAAAAGAGATTCAAGATAAAAAGCCCACTTTTCTACTAGTGTGAGCTACATCTATAGAAAAAAATGACCTGAATTCTTTTATATGTACTAAGTGTGAAAATATGATATCCAATTCAAGACTAGATACAGTGCTATGGTTGAGGAAAGCAAATTTACCTGATGAAGAAACAAACATTTAAACAGGGGTCCCAAAAATATTTTCCTATCTGTGGAAAGGTGGACAGTACTTATATGCCCACACATTTTTATGGAATGATGTAAACTTTCTGTGGTTCAAGAATATGGGTTAAAGATTACTTCTTCAAGCTTTCAGAATTGGAGGTTATGCAAAGAGTTAATCAACTAGCATACTGTTTTCCAAAGATTTTTCTAAAAAGGATTTAGAGACTTTTATAGCCAGAAACAATTAGGGAATACTTGTTTCACTATTTTCTTTAAGCCAGAAGACAGCTATATATTTAAAATAAAATTGCAATATGAAAGTCTGCTAAAAGCACTTTTTTGTTGTTTGTGCATTCTGTTTGTCACCCGATGTCATACTAACAACTCCGCATCTCATTCTAAGCACATTACACTTTGAGATAAAATGAAAAAGACCATTTTTTGTTTCCCCAAGGGGGAAGTACTTCCATTAAAAGCATCTTTTTATGATACTACTCTTTCTGAATTACCAATAATGCAAACCAAAGAATTAGATACTGTACTCTAAAATTTAATATTTGTTCAATTCTTATTCATATCCTATACATATCCCATGTGTACAAGAAAAAAGTATGCTAAATGCTTAAATGTACTTAAGAACCTGAAAGACTGAACATTTCTGCCCTTCAATCAGCAGGCTGTCAGGTCATGAGCACTCATTGTGCAATAAAAGTTTTTCCGTCTTTCCTATTATTGTAACTCAGCTCAGGTAAGAAGAAACAGACTGGTCCACAAAGAAAATGGCCTAATTATATATAACTTTATCTTTAATAAGGCTAGACAAACTTATTTCAAACTCTATATATAAAATAAAAAACTAAAGAGTTTTTTAAAAAAAAAACAAAAATAATGGACTATTTATTTAAAACTATACTCACAAGTTTGAGTATCAAAATCAGAGATGAATTAAAAAATAAAATTAATGTAATTAAGATGAAAGAAATCCATTACCATTTGGTTTTTTAAACTGATGATATTTACTATGATTTAAATCAACTCAATTTTCTCAGAAGATCTTATACTCAGGAATAAGTATGCTCTCCCAAAGAATTCAATTAGATGTGTATAGAAACTGCTACACTGGATCTCTGAGCCATTGTAAATCTGTAAAAGGCAAAACCTAACCTTGAACATTTTTCTCCTTCTGATGTCCAACTAGCAATGGCCAGAAATAATGAGTTCTGATAGGAAAATCTTCTTCCTTCAAAGCCTTCATCAGAGCTTTTGCCAAATCTGAAAGAGATACCATTAAATATTACAAAGCTACCTCAGAAAAACTTGTTTATGTTGGTTTTAATTATGAGAATACAGTACCAGTTTTATGGGCTACTAAAGCACACTGCAGTGTGAACTGCAAAGGAGATGCATGCAGCTTGGCTTCCTTTAACTTCTTACAGTAGTCTTTCAGCTTCTCTGCAGGCTAGGAAAAAAAAAAAAGAACACATCAGCTCCCTTTCATCTTCTGCAAATATTCTAACACCTTTGGGTTGAAAAGTCTGAACCTCTCATCCTCTTTTTATCCATCATCTTACAATACAAAAACAAAGTTTTCATAGTACCTGTTTGTCTAATCTCATAACAGGTCCTTACACTTTTAAAAAAACCTTATTTCACTACCTATTACACTGTCTATAATGTAAAAATGAACAGAATACCGTATTCATAGTCACACAGTGCCTTAAAAAGAAACTGCCGAAGTCATTCAGACCATCTTCCTTTGATAAAGGACATGCTAATAGAACTTGCAATGCTGTATCTTCCAATTTTTCAGTGACTAAAAGCAAGATAAGGTTCATTGCATCTGGGAAGAAAAAAAGACATTTTTTGTTACTGAACTGAATAATACTTGTACACTTCAATCAATATGAAAGACAAACTTATGAACAACAAACACGAAAAGGCTATAATACTTTCCTTTAAAATATCCTAAATAATAATGGAACACTT
This sequence comes from Murina feae, assembly GCA_004026665.1. Classification (NCBI taxonomy): domain Eukaryota; kingdom Metazoa; phylum Chordata; class Mammalia; order Chiroptera; family Vespertilionidae; genus Murina; species Murina feae. Next base: position 41,155 of record PVJC01004774.1, read on the forward strand.
CCACATCAAAACATTCCTATGTATCCATTAGCTCAAGTTTTTTAGTGTGTTAAGCTGACTTTGAGCCTATGCTCATCTATCACAACCCCCCTATTGTTAGAGAATGACCTTTTGATCATGTAAAAGCAGTAATTTATATAATTACAAAAATCATGAAGGTAAAATTTATAAAACTACCTGGAATATATCTTCTTTCATATGCAATTTTGTCCAAAATTTCTGAGACATACTGAGGATACCCAGCTTTACTGAAGCTAAAGATAATTTGCAATAAATCACGGTCCATAAGGTAAAGATCGGACTTCTCCACCTTCTCCAGAGTCTATAGATAGTTCCAGAAATTAGAAGAGTAAATCAGAAAGCAGTATTTTTAAATTGAAGCTAAATATATTAAAATACAAAAATTTTAATTAGGAACATGTATCAACTAAAGATTTGGGACTTCTTTTATAAAATAGAAATATTCTGCTTCAACACCAAAGTACCAAACAATAGAAATTTTCCTATTTCTACTATTACTTTTAAGAGATATCTTTAAAAACAGATAAAAACCGTATTCTTCTGTAAGTTCATAAAAATGATTTTAAAGTATGTTTATTTATTTATACAGTAAGTCATACCTGCTTAACATGGTCAATGTCACCCTTCTCGGCATACACATTCAATAAGGCTAGATATGTGTCTGGACCAGGGTCAATTCCCGCTTCTTTCATCACTGTGAGAATATTCTCTGCATTCTCCATATCTCTGTAAATTAATTCAAGGAAAAAACAGGTTACTATAACACTGCCAAATGTAATATATCATTCAATCCCAAATGTATACCTATACTTATCAAAACTAAAAACATGGTAACATCAGAAAAGGAAAATATATATTAAACTGGTTAAAGATTTTAGAAATAAAGACCAACAAACATCCCAAATTTTTACAGGTCATTTTTACAAAAGAAAAACCAAACTGTATAAGAACATAGACTTTAAAGAATGTGTATTTTTTTCACTAAATATGTTATGAGTCAAATTTACCTTTTTAGCAAATTATTCTTCACACCAAAAAAATATTTGCCAGGACACTAGCAGATCAGTTAATAAACTTTGCAAAGTCAGTCACCTTCGATGAGGCCGCATTTTTACAACTGAACATTTTCAAATGAAAGTTTGTGAAACTGATAAATTTAAACGTAAGTTATTTTTTAAATGTGCAGGTTCTATCTCACATGCTCCAACTTCTTTTTGAGGAGATTGACAAACATGGTTTAAGATTTTCTATAATATTTTTCTATAATTTAAACCTCGCCTGAGAACAAAACTTTAGGCTGAACATACCCAGCTCTTGCATGCCCTGTAACCAGGGCACTGAATACTGCCTCTGTGATGGGAAGATCCTTAGTTTTCATAAATCCAAGAATCTTGCTGCAATAAAAAATAAAATAAAAATACTCCTTGGAATTATACATCAAAAACACTTTCTAGAACACGTACACACAAAAACCCTATTGCTTGAAAATATATCAATAGTCTTGAAGTACTCTTGTTAAATAAAAATAGTAATTTTTAAAAATCTGATTGTTTCTTCTATGCTACTAATTAACCTTTAGAAAGCATAAAGTTTATTACAGTTCACTGAGTTAAAAATAAGACTGTACATTTCAATATATCCATTTCCTAAACACTTTATCCAAAAGTAGTAATAAATTTGACACAGAGAAATGTTACAACTGATTATATATGAGAAAATAAGTTTTATAAATGAATACAATTTAAATAGCTAAGAACATTTCCTTTGAAGTAAAGCTAGCTTTATATCTCAATAATTTTAAACCTCTGCTTCAATAAATTTAATTTTTAATTAAATGACAAGTATTATTTTATCTTTCACCACTTACATAATTTTATATTGTATAGAAGTCATACTACCACATGTGCTAGATTAGAATACTTCTGAAATAATTTCCCTTATTAAAAAGAAACCCAAAAAAGAGAAATATTCTAGATTTACAAGACTTAAATATTTTGTTTGTTTATACATACTTTTATAGAGTTCCATACCTGGCACCTTCAATATCTCCCACATTACAATAAGCAGCAATCAATCTCTGGTATGTTACCTGTTAATGAAATGGGGCCAGTTAATAGTTTTTAAATAATATTTCTAGTAAAGAAAAAAAGAAGAGTGGATGTGACAACAAACATTTTTAACAACAGCTACGTACGCGATTTGGTTGAATGTTTGCTTCCTCCATTTTTGCCAAGAAATCAGTTGGTGAAAATTTATGTTCATTTTGAAGGTAGACTTTAAGTAAAGCATTATAGTGACTTACATCATACACAGTACCTACAAATGAAATTTAAATCAGATTTTTAGAAAAACACCTAAAATCATATTTTTTATCACAACTAAAACGTGTAAATTTAACAAACAACAAGAGTAAAGATCACTTGAGTATTTCACTGCAAACTTAGACCCACTTACATAGAAAGCCTGTCAGAATAGGTAGAGCAAGCTAAACACGCAAGACAGTAATTACTGAATTACTATAGTTAAAAGTAACTGCCTATTCAGATATTAAGAGGTCTCTTACTTATGAAGCATAGTACTCCCTCCCTGTTAGAAAATGCTGACAATTCCCCTGTATTTAAAGTGACTGGAAGATCTTTCCTTGCCACATTACAGACACTGAGATGGACGGATGTGACTACAGCAGTTGATTCAGGTAGACTATGCTGGTAATTCTGCTACTTACTAACCAGGCTACTTAAACATTTTCAGGTTCCAATTCCACTCCATACTCAGTTGCTGAACACCATTTCTATTCTGCTTTTATTAATTACCTGTATTCCAATGATCTTTGTTTTCCTTCTGCAACTATCTTGCTTGAGGTCGCATTAATTAAGGTTACCACTCAGACTTACTATACCCACTCATCACATCAGGGTGATCAGATCAATCCAATATTAACATGTTTTACTAAATTTTCATGAATTAAATATCTTTATTCACCTGCCTGTGGTTACACAGGCCTATGGTCAGTGTCTGCTATCAGCTTGCGATTCAAGGGAGCAGAGACCTATTCTGTTAAATTAATATTTGGGGAATTTTTAAAAATAGTATTTTATATTGATTTTTAAGAGAGAGAGGGAGGGAGAGGGAGAGAGAGAATCATCAATTTGAGAGCAAACATCAATCTCCTGTATACCCAATACCAGGGACTGCAGTTCTATTGAGCCCAAAACCTAGGCGTGTGCCCTTACTGGGAATCGAACCCACAAGCAATCGGTGCTCGGGATGATGCCCAAACAACTGAGTCTCGCCAGCCAGAGCAATACTTATTTTTTATCTTAATACATAGACATATAAAGTGCTTTATTATGTTTCAGGCACTGTACTAAATTATCTGCTTATAAAGCCTCAGTTACTCTTCACAATAGCTTTGAGGCAAGCATTATCATCATCCCCGTCTTGCAGATGAAGAAAAGTGACTTTTACTTGTCCAAAGCCACATGGTTTGTAAGTGATCATAAATTTGCACATAGGTGTTCTGCCTTGAGAATGCAATCTCTTAACCACTATATATAATACTCTATGGTGGTTAAGGGCCTTAATAAAACCATGTGCAATTTAACATCTGCTTTCTGATTAAGCAAAAGGTTACCATATAGTAACTAAACACTTATTTTTTTATTAAGTGTAATATGCACAAAGAAAGCATGATGGTCCTAGCAAAGAAGAAAACAAAGATGTTATGGATTTCACTCTCAAATAGGATATAAAGGAAAGACATGTTTGTGAACAATTATACTAGAAAATGAATCTATCTTTCTATTGGTGTTAACATTATGATTATGTAAGGGCTTTTTTGTATTTTAGCACATAATTTTCACAAATATTTCTCCCAGTTCAATGTGTTTTTTATAAAGCATGTGACTTATTGACATACAGATATTTCTAGTTTTTATGGCAAATTCTTTATCTTTACTGTTGTATTTACTTTTCTGTTGTATTTACACTTAGAAAATTGTTTTCTATTCTGAAATGTTTATTTCATATCCACTTTAAAAAACTTAAAAAGTGAACCTGTCATCAAAATTAATTCTAGATGAATTCAAAACTCTGTCTTTATTCTATAGTTTATTTAAGTGCTACACACCACTTGAAGGATAGTCCTAGATATTTTATATATTTGTAACTACACTTGAATACTTTTATCTATTTTAGTTTCTAACTATGGAAAGTTATGTATTCTTAACCATTTAATATTTCCAACTATTTTATTGTAAGTTAATTTTCTGGAATTTTACAGGCAAATAAGCACATCACCTAAAAAACAACAATTTACAGTATTGCTTCCCATCTTATTTCATTGCCATTATACATGATATTTATTAGTTGTGAGCTTTAGATTTTAACATGTTAAAGAAACACCAATCTATTCTTTAAACTTTTTTTACATCAGGAATGAACATTGAATTTTATCAAATTGTCTTTTAAGCTACTTTTTTTGAAATAGGTACTATGTTCACAGATCAAAGTTTAAACTGTTTTGTATGCACATAAACATATAAACATTGTCTTCAAAATGGTAGCATAGTATATATACTGTTCTGCACCTTAATTTTTCATTATATTTTGAAAAACACCCCACATTAGTATATAAAGAACTCCTTATTTAACAGTTGCACGATATTCCATTTTATGGACACTCCATAATTTATTTAATCAATCCCCTACTGAGGGACATTAAAATTGGTTCAAATTTCTTACTATTACAAACTATAATGAAGAATATCCTATAAATGAGAGTATAACTGTAGCTAAATTCAAACAAATGGAACTGCTTAGTGAAATGGTATGTGCATTTATAACTTTGACAGACAAAAGTCCTTTTTAATTTGTTATTTTGCTTTTTAGCTTACCATAAAAGAAATACTTGAGATGAAAAATGATTTCATTCTTAATGCCCCTAGATGTCACTACAACTCACCAAATAAATCATATTGTAAAAAATTTATGAATCAAGTAGCCCTTGTATAAAATTATAGAATTTATTTAAAGAAATTTATTTATTATTATTTTTTAATATATTTTATCTATTTTTTTACAGAGAGGAAGGGAGAGGGATAGAGCTAGAAACATCGATGAGAGAGAAACATCGATCAGCTGCCTCCTGCACACCTCCTACTGAGGATGTGCCTGCAACCAAGGTACATGCCCTTGACCGGAATCAAACCTGGGACCTTCTGCAGGCTGACGCTCTATCCACTGAGCCAAACAGGTTAGGGCAAAGAAATTTATTTTTTAACTAAAGGAAAAAAATATCTGCATCTTTTATACACATCACATATTCAAATAATCATACCCAATTCCTGAAGTTTGTCCCATATCCTATGAGCTAATTCTGTCCTCTCTGAAGGCTTTAGTTCAGGCAGGAGAGAACCACAGCTGCGCAGCAGAAGCAAGGCATGATTACCGCCTGGGCAGCCTATGAAAAAAGATTAGTGGATAACACTTAACATAGTACCAATATCATATAGATAAATGTCAAATCTTAAATTGAAATCTAAAAATATTAAAACTCTCTTGCCTCCCTAAAGATAATATTAAAAAGACTGCCTGTAAATTGGAAAAATCCTATCCCAATCCACAAGTATAATTTACAACGTTACTAAATGTTCTAAGTTTTAAAAAATTAGTCTGCTTTCTTAAGGCAGCTAAGGTCATGAATCTGTAATTTGAAAGACTATAGAATACAAAAATACAAGGAACCTAATTTATAAACAGTGCAATTCAAAGGCTAAGTTTCTCAGTATCTTATGAAATAACACAAAGCAGTACAATTAAAACCCATGGATATCAATTTTAAGTTTATAAATATAAGGTGACCAGATGTTAACACTGGTAAAGCGGGACACCATTGACCGCTTGGCCGCCAAAAACCGTATATTCCCTTCCCGTTCTCCCGCCGTTCCCTAGCTTGTCGTGCATTCTTTCCAAAAATTGGGACTTTTTTAAAACTCTGCGGGGCACGGGACAAATTGTTAAAAATCGGACTGTCCCGCCAAAAGTGGGACGTCTGGTCACCTTAATATGGTCACCTTAATAAATAGTTACAAAATAGTATCAACTTTCTTCTCCCTTTATCCATGTCCTTTATCAAAATGTCCCTGATAGCTGACTTTAAAACAAAAACAAACCACTAATTGTTTGATTCCATATATATAAAGTATCCAGAATAACACACAGTATCTATACGAACAGAGAGTACACTAGTGCTTTCCAAGATTGGAAGAGATGGGAAGGTTTGGGAGCTGATGGGGGTATGGAGGTTTCTTTTTGGGGTGATAGAAATGTTCTGAAACTGCAATGATAGTTGTACAATTCTGAATAAATCAAAAAAGAGAAAATGAAAAACATTATTTAAATGCACATTAATTATAACTGACACTTCTTTGGTATCCTTCTTCATTTAACTCTATAGCTTCTAAATGTGACTGAAATCCACGGATGGGCTTTAGGTAAGCTGGTGAATGCTCTGAAACTACAAATAAAATTACGTGTGTTCACATGTGGGCTTTTTTTTTGTATGTGAGGGGATAGGGAAGTAGAGGGCTTACAAGCTTCCATCAAATTATCAAGTTGCATAAGTGATTCAAATAAATTTTAATAGCTAAGTGAAAGTAAAAGGGAAATAATAAAAGGGAAATGATTAACAGCATTCCTGGGAATCTGTCATTTGTGATTATTTTAGGTAAAGCTGACATTAAACAATGGAAAATAAGAAAAACTAGTATTTTCCAAGAAATTTTACTACTAAAAGTAACTCTTCTATAAACTGTAAAAAGCAAAAGGGCAATTTTTATTTGATTTTGGGGGAAAAAACACCCTGAAACAAAATGTCTTAGTTACTCAAAAGTTTTCCCTGATGAGTTGGAAAGACAGAAAGATATCAAATAAAATAAAATCATGATCACTACAAATAACAAAATTAAAAGTATCAAAGAGCTTGCCCACAAACAAGTACTTATTAAAAGTCCAACTTTTTAACAGAGAAGTTTGAAATACCTGAGTGACAGGTATTATCAAAGACTTTTTGTAGAAGTGACTTTGGGATGCGGCCAGTCCTTCGGACAGAATTATTTAGTCTCATGAGGGCCCAATCAAACTGACTGGCACTCCTTCTTTGAGAAGAAGCCATCTCCTCTTGAAGATAATTCTTTTTTTCAGCAGCAATGGCATACGGCCTGGCTTGGCTCAGTAGTCCTCTATAAAATGAAACACAATTAATAATAAAGTCAACTACTACCCATATAGGTAATCTTTTTGAGCAAAATTTATACAAAACTTTTTTATTAGTTACTAAATAACATAAATTCATAGCGCATAGCATTTTGCTCTGGCAAGTATAAACTGGTAGGCAAGAAAGTTTGACTTTTGCTTTAAATAAAATCAGACACACATACAAATTATACGCAAAGCAAATATCTTGACTAATTATTTGAGTGTATTGATAAGGTTCCATATGGAATTATTTCAAATTAAGACAATAATATGGTGTGTACCTGATTACAAATATCAAACTTAAAAATAACCCTATGTGTGAAGGAAACCATAAAACTTCTAATTGAATTTAAACTTTCTCTGCATTCAAATATCATTAATACAGAATTTCTAATTCAGAGATTTATATATGTATTCCAAAATACTTTAAATTTTCCAATAGCAGCCAGTAAGTACCAACAACTATATTGTATACATAAAGCATATGTTAACCAAATATAATATAAGAATACTTATTAATCCAAGCATGCCTTCAGGATTATAAACGCATGTTTGGCATATGTATATTTTTACCACAGACAATTACCAAGATATGTATTTATTTAGTAATAAGTTTTATTAAACTCTTGATTTCCTACCTTACGTCATTAACCTGGAAAACCAATCACTAACTGAGTGATTAAGTATGTGATGTTACATCAAAGAAGGCTACACCAGTAGTTTCATCACAAGGTTATATAAAACACAGAGGCAGCACTTGATACTAGACTAGAAATGTTACCAGTGTGATTTGAGACAAATCACAACCATTCGAGTTATTAATGATTCCATCTAAGCCAATAAATATAATGAAGTGAAAATAAAATGGGAAAAATCAGGATACTAATTAAACAAGTCAATGTCACATTTAGTTGATTAAAATCTGTTAAATGAGCAAAAGTGCCTCATTGATAGTTTGTTAAATGAGCAAAATTAATTAAATGCTAGATTATTACCTCAAAACCACAAAAGATATACTTCTACATATTCATTCCCTATTTTCAAAGGTTTTCTCTGGCCATTTCTCTGGCTATTAGGTTAGTTGCTACTAAACGATGCTTTTGTTAATCAAGCAAACACAAAAATAGTATTTTAAATCACCCAAAATAATGTGTCAAGTTCAAGTGCAGTCACATTGTTCAACAACAAAAGTTGATTATAGTGATTTCAAATTGTAGTAAGTATATTTGCCAGTCTTTTACATAATCCAAATCTGATACTGTGAAAAGACTAAATAAATAAGTAAATAAATAATATCTTTGTTATTTAATTCAGTTTTAAAATGTTAACATCAAACACAAAACAAAATTCAGGCAGAAGACAGAAAAGTTAATATACCAGCACAGCATTCTGAACACTCTAAAGCTAATTTTCTTATATATCTTTAATGCAGCCATTAAATGTAAGTGTGGCTTTCGTTAATTAAGTTGAAATACGAATCTGCTATAAAATAAATTGTGGTAGGGAAGGATTACACATTTAAATCAAAGAATTCTTCAGTCTCTAGCGCTTCCCCACATGGTAGTGCTTTCTACATTTATTATGTGGCCCAGAAATTATTTTTAAATTCACTAAGCACATCTTGAAAGAGACAAAACTTTCATAGCCTGGTAAGTTGTGACAGGAGGGGAAGAACAAGTCCAGGGGTTATGATGGGTCCATGCAAGATAGGCATCTACTCATCAGCTGGCACAAGCTGAACCGCATGCTTCCAAATGTCGATTATCAAAAAAATTGATGTAACAACATAACCTGTCATAAATGGCTCAGGAGTTCCCCTTTTAAGACCTCAGTACTCACCACTAATATTCAGGTTACCCATGAATTTTCTCTGGCAAAATCTGGCATTTAAAGTTATTTTTCTCATTTTTTAAAAATTGGTGGTAGTGATTTTTACTTTGTCTACTTAAAAAAAATAACAATTTTATAGTGAAATGTCTGTATTTCAAAAAGCTACAAGAGATTACTGCGAGCGGAGTGGAGAGAGCTGAGTGGTTGTGTAGTCGCCATCTCGGAGACCAGTAGCAGCATGGCTGACCAACTGACTGAAGAGCAGAATGCAGAATTCAAAGAAGCTTCTTCACTATTTGACAAGGATGGTGATGGAACTATAACAAAGGAATTGGGAACTGTAATTAGGTCTCTTGGACAGAATCCCACAGAAGTAGAGTTACAGGACATGATAAATGAAGTGAATACTGATGGTAATGGCACAATCGACTTTCCAGAATTCTGACGATGGCAAGAAAAATGAAAGACACAGACAGTGAAGAGAAATTCAAGAAGCATTCTGCGTGTTTGATAAGGAGGACAATGGCTATATGAGTGCAGCAGAGCTTCGCCATGTGATGACAAATCTTGGAGAGAAGTTAACAGATGAAGAGGTTGATGAAATGATCAGGGAAGCAGATATTGATGGTGAGGTCAAGTAAGCTATAGTATGTACAAATTAAGACACTGTACAGAATGTGTTAAATTTCTTGTGCAAAAATTGTTTGCCTTTTCTTTGTAACTCATCTGTAAAAGATTCCCCCTACTGTCAAAAAATATGCATGTATAGTAATTAGGACTTCATTCCTCCATGTTTTCTTCCCTTATCTTACTGTCATTGTCCTGAAACCTTATTTACGAAAATTGATCCAGTAACATGTTGCATGTGGCTTACTCTGGATATATCTAAGCCCTTCTGCACATCTAAACTTAGATGGAGTTGGTCAACTGAGGGAACATCTGGTTATGCCTTTTTTAAGTAGTTTTCTTTAGGAACTGTCAGCATGTTGTTGTTGAAGTATGGAGTTGTAACTCTGCGTGGACTATGGACAGTCAACAATATGTACTTAAAATTTGCACTATTGCAAAACGGGTGTATTATGCAGATACTTGGTACACTATTTTTTTGTACTGCTGGTCCTGTACCACAAACATTTTCTTTTATTGTTATTGCTTTTTAAACTTTGTTTAGCCACTTAAAGAAAATATGTTCATAGCAGAATTTGCCTCAACTCCATTCCAAATTGTATATTGTTTTCCAATGAAAAATTTTTTACCTGCCCTCCTTTCCCCCACCAAAAAACCTATAAGAACCAGATTTTTATAAGCAGGCTTCCATCTGTCAAAGGCTCGGTCTTTTTAAAATTAATAGTTTACTTTTTCAAGGCATTTTTAGGTTTACAGAAGAATTATCTGGAAAGTACAGAATTCCCATATATCCTCTTCCTCTTCTACCCAGTTTCCCCTATTAATAGTAAAGATGAGACTAGCTAATGGAAAGACAAGTAAAGGATTTAGATTTTATTACACACACACACACACACACACACACACACACACACACACGGCTAATATGCAGTGTCCCCTTGGGAGTTCAACCAGGAGACCAGGAGTTTGATCACTCGCTATGACATGTGCTGACCACCAGGGGGCAGCGCGGAACAAAGGAAGGCCCTAGCTGGTGGCCAGCAGCTGAGGAAGGGAGGCCCCAGTCAGCAGCCAGAAGGAAAGCCCAGCCTGGCAGTGGAAGGCCCTGATCACCAGCCAGGCCTAGGGACCCTACGTGTACACAAATTTCATGCACCAAGCCTCTAGTATGCATATAAAACACAAGACTGATTTTCATAAAGCTGCCCTCTCAGCTTATTTTGTTGTACCATTCTGTAGTCAATGGGGATTGCAAACATCATTTATGTTCTCACCAATCTCTTATTTTGACTATTCCACTTGTCTTCTTTAGCCTGTTGATACTGTTGATTACATTACTGGTTTTCAAGTGCTGAGATAGCTTTGTACACCTGGAATAGGCCCAACTTTGTCACAGTATAGATTTTAATACATTTTTCACACATACTGACCCCACTTAAGTTTTAAGATGTTAAAAATTCAAAAAGAATTCTCCTAAAGTGGTTGGTACTCCTTTCAAACTGCTCCACTGCTATTCACTATACCACTACTACATTGTTCCCTGAAGCTCAAAATCTTGGGTTTAATTATTTTATTGTTCAATCCCTCTCACCCTTCACACCCATCCTTCCAAGCAAAGTAGAAGAGTCAGCAGGCCAAGCAAGTAAGCAACAGATGGGATGTTTGAGAAGAAGATTGGTTAGGCCAGGAAATATTTTAAAGCTAGAGTTTGATTTTTTTCTAGATACAGATTTTATTTCAGGAACAGGACTATATTAGAACTTCTAGGCTTATAAGCATGATCTATTTCTGTTTTGAAAAGATCAGTCAGCCTGCTGGATGGAGAATTAGAGGGCAGCAAGAATTAAAACAGAAATACCACTGAGGAAGCTACTGCAGTGTAGTCCAGGTGAGAGAATGATGGAAACTTGGACTACAGTGGGCAGTATAGATGGGACAGGAATGCACAGCACCACAGCCAGCACCTGATTTAACTACAAATTCCAATTCTCACCACACAATTTGTTAATTCTTACCTACATGTAGTGAAGAAAATCTCACGTATTAAGTGTTTACTTAATTCTACTGTAATTACTCAATTACATCTGATACTATTATGTATCATTTTCATAAACAATTGATAGGCACAACCTTAAAGGCAAAAAAAGAAGGCTCCACGGCCTGGTGGAAATACATAAGTAGTTAAGAGTGTGGGCTTGAGTCCTATAGACCAGCCTGAGTTCAAGCTCTGCCATTTACAAGATATGAGACTTTGGTCAAATTACTGCAATTCTCTCAAAGCCCGTAAAATCTGAGAGGTAACAGTATTTACCTCACAAGACTATCATAAAGATGGACTGAGACATATACTATTTCCCAAAATACCACACTTCTACTGGGGAAAGTGGTTTTAGATTACATATAGACAAAGATTTTCCATTTTAGTAGTTCTATGTATTGCAATAAATATTTTAAAATACTTATCACAGCAAGCTCTTTATTTTACTAGAATTCCCACTTAAGGGAAAATTAAGTTATAAAAATGTCAGTTTAAATATAAAACCAATGTTAAGAAAAATATTAGTTATAACAACAGTTTAGGTAGTAATCAGTTTTGGCAAAAAAATTGAAGACAGTATACAAATGCCCCAAGTTTGGACAACACTGGAAAAATGTATATAAAAAACCTAGCAAAGTAACTGTAATAAATATTAACTACATATTTACTAGAGCATTTTCTTTTTTCAATGTACTAGCAGAAAGCACCTAAGACTTACTTTAAAGGGCCTACCGAAATTCAAGCTAAACTATTTAACAGCTACCTGGCTCTGGCAAAGGTATTTGGTCTAAGCATTAGTTCCTCATATGAAGAAAAATATTACCTTGTAAAGAGCACATTTAAAAAAGCAGTTACAGATTCCTAACAGAATAGTGCTCAAAAAAGCTCTTAATACAGAACATGCACAATAAACATGTTGATTGGCCTTTTTTCTAGTCTTTTGCAGAGCTGTCACAACGAACTCTCTCTGAATTATTTTGCAAAGCCTCAATTCTTCAAAAAGTCTTGCCCAGTTAAGCTGTCCCTCAAACAGTTTTATATTTTATGGTGACAGAATTTCAGGCTAAAAATGTGTGCAACTCTCCTTCGCTTTGATAATAGCCTCCTAGCTTGAAACACCAATGCCATTCCTCTCTCCCTATCCAGATGTCCCGTCCAGCTCAGGCTACTGCAGTCCACAGGGATGTCCCAGCTCTGACAGGAAGTGATGAAGAATCAGTTGACCAGGTTGAGACCTATAATGGGATGTGGATACTCTTTAAAGTCTACAATGTGAGAGTGGGATGAAGTAGGTTACTCTAACGATCCCTTGCAGAGTTTATATTCTGAGATCTTTTCATGTGCTTACTTACCTGTGATAGTCTGTGATTTCTAAATTTATAATATATCATATACTATCTTTTTAAAACATGTTTTTATGTCTTTAAATAACTTCCTAACCGAACTACAACATATTCAAAACATTTCAGAACTGGGAATCACAGTAGTTGAATCCCAACTGGAGATCTTAGATAAAATAGTTCACTCTTCTAAGTCTCAATTTCCTACTTTGAAATGTGTGATGTATTCATACAATTACACTTTGAAAATGGTAAAGATCTAAAACCAAAGGTACTATTGTTTCTATTAATCTCCAAATCTGTTCTTCCTAATTCTGTAATTCTGTTAGCATCCTTACCAATCTCTCGTTCTCTCTCTCTCTCCCTCTCTCCTCTCTCCTCTCTCTCTCTCTCTCTCTGTCTCTCTCTCTGTCTGTCTCTGTCTCTTTCTCAAGAAAAGGAAGTATCTTTCCTCAGTTTTGCACCAACCAGTTGAGGCCCTATTAGTCCTAACTTGCATTACGTTGTTCCTAACGGGTCTGTCCATCTCCAGCCTCTCTCTCTCTCCATGAGTCTATGCGAACTTTGTCAACATTTGTACCTCTCAAAACCTTTCAAAGGTTCCAACCATCAAATGACCAACTTTCCAATCAACCTTGTTAGCTTTAAGGAATCAAATGGCCTTTGCAGTATCCACTTCCACTAATACCACCCCACATTAGTCACACAGGATAAAAGTACCACTTTCAAGTTTCTTCATGCTCTTCTCTTCCCCTGGAACACTGACTAGTCATTTGCGTGCGTCCTCTCAAACTCAATTGATCCGCTACCACAAAACAAATGTGATTGCTCTTCTCTCTAAAAGTAAATTCATCTCCTATGGGTAGCACTAATGTTAACAGTTGCACTGTGCCTATCATAATCCTCTGTAATTGATAAATTTATACACACAATGAGCAGAGGCTGGATCACATCCCCAAAGGACCCAGACATACTCTGAATGCTTGAGAAGATTTTTTTAAAGCGATAAACAACGGAGTTTTCTTTCCTTCCAACATTAGACACATCACATCACTCTGTCAGGGCAATCTGGGATCTTCACCTTTGAGCCGCCCATCAATCTAGATCTACTTCCAAATTGATTTAGCTCAAAGCTAATCTTTCCTCTGAAGCACATAATTATTATTCTTGAAACTCTCACAAGAAATATATAAGCAGCTTATAATCCAGATATGTGAGAAAATGAGTGTGGGAAAGCAAAAGTGTTGCTCTTCCATCTCCCCTTAAAAGATAGGGTAAGAGCTGGTTTTTAAGAAAACATTTGTTTTAATTTAAAAAAAGTGCTGCCCTGACAACGTTGGTTGGAGCATCATCCCATACACCAGACGGTTATGGGTCCGACTCCCAGTCAGGGCATGTACCTAGATTGCGGGTTCCATCCCCAGTTGGGGCACATGTAACCAACCAATCAATGCTTCTCTCTAATGTCGATATTTGTCCTTCTCCCTCTCTCTAAAAAAAGTGTATCGTTTTCGGTGCTCCAATTTTGAAAACAGATTAATGTATTCGCTTAGTAATATTCATCTTTCCTTCTCAGACAGGACATTCCTAGAAATAAAGATCAGAGTGAATGTGTGGAAACTAACTACTATATGAATGGGCTAAGTACCTCAAACTTCTTTGCATCTCACAATATTCCTTACTCAATGTCCAAGATTTTCATTGACACCCTCAACTCAAGGCAAAAAACATAAAACAAAGTTCCTGCCTTCAAGGAACTTACAGCCAGGTCTGGAGTGCTGGGGTCACACATGTAATCATGGATGCTTTAGTGAGTCCGGCTATGAGAGAAAGTACAAGAAAGATTTAACAAAGAAGGGGAACACCTGAGTAGGGGAAAAGGGAGACACATCGCAAGAGTGAACATTATATTCAAAAGCAAGCAGATGTGTAATGTGGCCCACCAGAGCCTTGCTGGTCCACAGACCAGCATTTTTATCATTTGGGGGCCTGTTAGAAATGCAGACTCTCAGTCCCCTGCCTAGATTTATAAAATCCAAATCTACTTGTTAAATATATTTTTACTGATTTCAGAAAGGAAGGGAGAGGCAGAGTGATAGAAACATCAATAATATGAAAAAATCATTGACTGGCTGCCTCCTGCATGCCCCACATTGGGGAGTGAGTGAGCCTGTAACCTGAGCATGTGCCCTTGACTGGATTTGAACCCAGGACCCTGCAGTCTGCAGGCTGCCGCTCTATCCACTAAGCCAAACAGGCTAGGACAAAACCTACATTTTTAACAATATCCCCAGGAAATTCTTATACTTATTATAGTTTCAGAAACCCTGCAGACTTCAAAATAGTAGTTTGGTATGGTTGGATAATAGGATGCCATGGGAAAGAACTCATAAGAAGTGAGGCTCCAACATCTCCAAATCATGGAGCACCTTATCCTGGACCTAATGGGAGTCACCACAGTGTGACTAAGTAATAAAATGACATGATCAAATTATCAAGAAGAGTAGGGAATGATACGGGGTTGGAGGAACAGATTCATTCCATACGAAGTAGATCTAATAAGACTTGATCATTGTGGAGTCCATACATGGGGGTGAGAGAGGTATCAATGAAATATGAATGAGAAATCTCGAGGAAACAGCAATAGCAATATTCACTAAAGCACAAAACACACAAGGAACAGATTTGGGAGGAAAGACCAGTCTAATATGAGATGTGATGGATCTGAAGTACCCGTAGTTCAATCATGACGTCTAGTAGATAGTCTATGTACAGGAAGAGAAATAATGCCATCATCAGATAGGTAGGGGCTGATACCCTGAAAATGGAAGAGGTCACCCAGAAGGGATAAAAAAATTACAAAGCAAAGGACTAAGGACAAAACCCCCCAAAACATCAACATTTAAGAGATAACAGAGGAAAAAGGAAGCACCAAAGTCAGTGAGAAAAATTCTAAAGACAAGAAAATCAAGAAAGAGTAATGTCACTGATGCCAAGAAAAGGGTCTAATGCAGGCAAAATGGGAGAGAGGAATATGCCAGAGATCATATTGAACAGGATCATCTCCCACATACATAAGTGACTAGAAGGAGTTATATATATATCTCAATGTTTTTTTCTGGATTATAGAATTAGGATGCTTTTTAGTTTACTGTGCTTCCCCTGCATTTTGCAATTGTTTCTTATGAGTTTTATTATTTGAATATATATGATAAAAAAAGTTAATAAACAAGACAATGATGACTTTTGCAGAGATGACTGCAGTGGGTAGATGAGTGGATGCAAAATGAGGAAATGCAGGATGGGAGTACAGACAGGGAAGAAAGATTGGGAAGCATCTAGAGCAGGCATCCTCAAGCTACAGCCCACGGGCCACATGCCGGGTGTTTTTGCCGCCGCTGCCTGTCCTGCTGCCTGTCCTGCTTAAAATAAGATATGTGCAGTGTGCATAGAATTTGTTCATAGTTTTTTAACTATAGTCCGGACCTCCAGCGGTCTGAGGGACAGTGAACTGGCCCCCTGTTTAAAAAGTTTGAAGACCCCTGATCTAGAGTCCTGGAAAAAGTTTGTCTTTCAGGTGGGAAAGACCTAGGCATGCTTAGAGGCTGATGGATAGAAGATTGCATAGAAAAAGGGTTTAGTGTCCAGGAGAATAAGGGGACAAATACTTCTTTACTTGCTGAGCACACAGTGGTGAGTAAGACAAAGTTCTGCTCTCACGCAACTTATTTTCTAAGAAAATAGAGAAAAGATAAACAAGTAATATCAGACAAGTGGTAAAACTAAAATAGGCTAGTTTTTTAGAGTGTTGACAAAAAGCTTCTCTAAAGAAACAGCATTTGAGTCCTAAATGACAAGAACTCAACTTTACAAAGAAATAGGGAAGACCTGTTTACCTCTACTTTACAGATAAAACGGAGGATAAAAGAGGTTAGGTGAAGATTTTGCAGCAAGTAAATGGAACCCCAGACCTTTTATAATAGAACTAGAGGCCTGGTGCATGAATTCGTGCACAGGTAGGGCCCCTTGGCCTATCAGGCAATCAGGAGCTGATCAGGGCAAATGGGGGCCACCTGGCTGGGACCCTGGGAGGTTGGTTGGCTGGCCAGGGAGGGACCATGGGAGGTTGGCCCGCTGACCCTAAGAGGGGTCCATTGGGGCCCTCCGGCTGGGGAGGGGCCGTGGGAGGGTTCCAAGGCGTGTTCGGCCCTCTCGCCCAGTCCCCATCTGCTGGACCCCAGCAGCAAGCTAACCTACCAGTCAGAGCTTCTGGCACCTGGTGATCAGTGCGCATCATAGTGACTGGTCGAGCGGCTGACCCATTTGTCACTTAGCATATTACACTTTTATTACATAGGGTTATTATATAGGATACCCTTTCTACTAGACTGTGTTCCCTCTGTCGTTTCCCTCAAATGCGACGGTGAAGATGAGCGATAGACCCTTCATGGGATGCTAAGGACTACACAAATCAGAGTAACTGGCATAACTATCTTTGTCAGAAGAACACGTTGAAAGCCAAAAGACGTAGTTCTGCAAAAGCAGACGCAAGAAGGTCAACAACTGAGGTCTAATGAAAAAATCCAGGCAGGCTCCAGGTCACAAGTAGGCTACACTCCCAAGATTTATAACTAAGTTGTTAAACAGTCATAAAACATTTCCTCCATTTAACTTTATGCAGAGGGTAGGTTTCCAGGCTGGTGCACAAGGATCCAGGTAATCATACTATAGGAACTAATAAAGCACTTACTAGGTACCAGGCCCCACTACCAACACTGATCCCACTATTACTGCTCCCACTTTACAACGAAGGAAATGGGCCTGGCTGGAGATATTAAGGAACTTGTCTAGCGGCACTAGGCAAATGAATAGAGGTCAGCAGTCCAGCCCCGGCCTATTACAGACCCTTAGCTCTTAGTTCTTACGCTGTCTCCCGAAATACCTTTAAACACTAGTCTTTCAAAGTCAGCTTTCCCCCCAATTCTAAACCTCAGTGCCCATCTCCCCTTCTCAGCGGTCAGGAATACTGTTCGAATGAGCCTTTTCATCAGGCTTCCGTAGTCCCCACCCCCACCCCAGAAAGTCTAATACCAAACCTATCTCTTGATAAACTTCAATCCACGAGGGCATTTACTCACACATTTGACACCCACTGAGAATTTCACTTGCCTTTGGAGTACCCACGGAGTGCCTTGCACGTGTTCACTTATTCATTCATTGACACCGAGCCTACCGTGACAATTCCCAATCCATACCACGTTGTCGTAAATACTAGGAAATTCGAGCGAAATCCCAAACTGACCACAATCAAATGACCATCTCTAAGCTATCCCTAGTTCATTCAAAACTCCCAACCTATTCTCCCCCGCCCTCCGAAATAAAAACTTAAAATCTAAGTCCTAGCTGGTTACCGATCACCAATAACGCGTGCCCATGGGACACCCCTGGCCGGTAAACCCTAAGGAGAGCAACACCCGACCCCCGCAGCAGCCTTCCAAGCCCCTCGTAGCTCCGTAGGCCGGAGGTAGCCCGAGGCCGTGATCCAAGCCGGAAACATGCCATGCCCGCAGCCGTGACCTTCGGAAGGCGACCAACCCAATCACCCGAAAATCCCTGCAGGGAGCATGGTCCGATGCCCCGAGATGGTGAGCCCTGGAGCGGCGAAGTGAGCACGGAGAGGGGGCAGGAGGGACCCGTGCCCCTCCAGGGTCAATGATCACCCAGAAGACGGCCGAACTGCGGGCGGGCTGCGGGAAGTGCAGGGCACTCACCCGGGGACCGGCGCGGCGCGAGCTGCGGACTGCCGGCGGGCGGCGTGCGGCTGGCCTGGGCCGCCGGCGAGGAGGCGCATGGACAGCGGGAGGCGCGGAGCCGCCCCGGCGCGGAGGAGCCAGCGGGCGGGTCTCAGAAGGGCTGCCATGGCTCGGCTGTGCCCACCACAGGCTGCACGTTCCTCCAGAAGGACAGGAAGAGCACGTGACCTCGGGGTCGCCCGGCGCGGGAGAGACCAAGGCCGAGCGCGCCAGACGCCAGGGGAGGCACGAGTTGGTTTTCGCTTGGAAGATGGAATTGCCTACTTCTCTGAGGAGACACGAGCCTTGAGCCACGTTTACATGACAATAGGGCTTTATTCGTCATTTAAGGGAGTTTCACTTTCCGTCTTATGACCTTCACCCCGGCGTGTTCAGCCGCTCCACCCCTACGCTATGCAGTTGGTAGAGTCGGCAGAGGTCGACTCCGCCCAGGTGAGCGCCGGGGCTCGCCGCGGGCCGACTGTGGAGAACACGCGAGAGCTCCGGAGCGGAGCCGACTGTGCGGCTGCCGGAGTGCGGCGTCCTCAGTGCGGAGGCTGCGCCAGTGTAGCCGCGCGAAGCGCGCGCGGGAACGTGCCGTGGCTCTCAGAAATGTGGGACAGGGAAACGTTGAGGACCTTGGCACCACGCCGGGGACAGTGTGAAGGAATGCCTAGGTGCGACCCCGCCTCCGTAGGCAGTGCCTCGCTGTATGCGATAGCTGGAGCCTCACACTTTCACAGCTTTAACCGAACTCACCTCCCCAGCGCCCGCGCTCCCCTCTTCCTTCCATAATCGCAGCAGCCTCCGAGGTAAGAGCAATATGATGAGAGTCTGGAGCCAAATCTGGGGATAGCATAGGAGGCTCTTGCTTTCACAGCGTTTGGAGTGCAGAGCAGTTCCCTGCGCACAGGTGGGACAGGCCTCCACGCCCCCCTCTCCGCCCCCAACACACACACACACACACACACGCTGGCTGCGTCCTTCCCGTTCCCAGGCGAACACTCAGAAGTTACCTTTGGAAGCCCTGCCTAGTCATTTCCCGCGTGGCTGGTGAGCTCCCTTGACAGCTCCTTGAAAAAGAACTCTTGTCACTTTTTCTTTCTTTCTTTTATTGACTTACTAGGGGCCCGGTGCACAAAAATTTGTGCACTCGGGGTGGAGGGAGTCCCTCAGCCCGGCCTGTGCCCTCTGACAGTCTGGGACCCCTCAGTGGATGTCCTATGATGGCCCCAGTCTGCCAGGCGCCTTTTGTGTGTGTGTATATATGTGTGTGTCACCACTGGGGACCTGCCCCCAGCCGCATCTGAGGCTCGGAGCAGTCCTCCTGTGTGTGTCTACCTGCTGGGGGCCTGCCCCCAGGCACACCGTGGAGGCTTGGAGCAGGCACCCCCTCTATGTTGATCTCTCAGACTCTTGCCCTCCCCTGCATGTTGTTCTCTTTTTTTGAGCTGTGACCAGGGCTGCGGGCGGCCTGCCTCCCAAGCTTGCCTACTGCCCACCTTCCTCCAGCCACCAGAAAGCAGGGAAAACCCCACCTCATGGTCAGGCCAGCCTTTTCCTGCTCCCTGATCCTCGGAAAAGACCTGGGAAACCGCCAAGCAGGCCGCCAACTCTTTCCCACTCACCCGTCCCCTGCTGCCTTCCTTTCCCACTTCCCGGTGCCGCCAAGGGGTCTGGGGAGCTGCCAAGCAGGACCCCGGCCCCTGCAGCCTTGCTTTCCCGCTCCACGATGCCCCGCAAAGGGCCTGGGCAGCCACCAAGCAGGCCGCCGGCCCCTTGCCGCCTCTTACCCGCTTTCCGGTGCCCTCCAACCCTGCTGCCTCTTTCCCATCACGGCTCCTGGGTCCTGCGCTGTCCCGCCCTGCAGCCAATCTGTGCACTCGGGAGGTCCCTCAGCCTGGCCTGTGCCCTCTCGCAGTCTGGGACCCCTCGGGGGATGCCCACCTGCTGGCGTGCCTGACCAGCCTGGGTGAGGGGCTTTAAGGCTGCCTACAGCTCCCATTGACCCAACGTCCCAGCAAGGCCGGCTGGACACAGGTTCTGGAGTTTTTTCTCCTATAATTGATACTG